>JANHFT010010495.1:381566-392335 GCA_032467955.1 Pseudoxenodon macrops | reverse complement strand
TTCACTGACGAGACGTAAGTGTCCCCAGGATCAAGGGCCAACCGCTTTGGAAGATCAAGGGAGGGGAAAAAGTTGCCCCATGGATTGACGTCTCTGGAGATTCTCAATCGTGGTTGTCCCCAAAAACTTTTAATCAAGTTTTTTATTTATTTATTTATATCTATATATGTATTTTTAATACAATGTGTTGTCCGGGCATTTCATTTTACAGAAGAACAAACAACAACAATGAAGTAACAAATATACTGATAGTAATATTAGTAGGACATATAATCATCATAACCATATTTATAATTGCATTAGATTATTTATGATCGTATCAATTGTGTTAGCATACTTACCGTATTTTTCAGAGTATAAGACGCACTGGAATATAAGAGGCACCTTAGTTTTTGGGGAGGAAAATAGGGGGGGGGGAAATCTGCCTTCCAGGTATTCATATCTGGCTAGCCTTCTTAGTCTGGTCAGCTTCACCACATTATTTTATCCTCTGGTTAGGACTGGAAAAAAAGCTTCTAAAGCACAGCTGATAGAGCAAAGCAATGAAAAAAGCCTGCAAAGCCCAGAAGATTGTTAGCACCTTGTTAGGTCTGGGAAAAAAGCTTCTTCGGAAGGAGTAGCAATGAAAAAAGCTTGCAAAGATCGCTTCACTCTTCACTTCGTTAGGTCTGAAAATAAGCTTTGAAAAACCTACATTCGTAGTATAAGACGCACCCAAATTATCAGCCTCTTTTAGGGAGGAAAAAAAGTGCGTCTTATACTCCACAAAATACGGTAAGTCAGTATAGCAGATCAGACATTGGAGAAACCAGCAACAGAACAAAGCCTCCATCTTATTCTCCTTTCCAGAGTATTGCAGCACAGCTGATCATTGAGTGCAACTCTTAACTTACTTGTGTCACATTCCAATCTGGTAAGACTTTGTTCTCACTCTGTTCCCATCTACGGTAATATTACATCATAGGATTCTGAAAATTATTTTCCAACATGGGTGGAGGTGAAATGGGCACGCTATGATTTTCTGCAGTCATTGCACAGATTTCTCCACTTGCATGTGGCAATGGAGTTTTCTTTCCCAACACGCAACAAATGCAAGCTTCTTTTTGCAACTATTCAAAAGCCATTAAGAATCTCCCATGCCAAAGCAACTCAGATTTGCATACATTCAAGGCATCAATTTCATGGGCGTGTAATTAATTAAACCCATTAACTGTTCCACTGGTTAACAATTAAACAATGGAACAATTTGCCTTCGGAAATTTTGGGTGTTTTGTCACTGGAGGCTTTCCGGAAGAGGCAGGACAGCCACTTGTCTGACCCACTTATAGGAGTCTCCTGCTTGAGCAGGGAGATGAACTAAAAGACCTCCAAGGTCCCTTCCAGCTATTCTGTTTTGCCCTGTCCTATTCACAACTTGAAAAAAATATTTATTAAAATGTATATAGTGTTTCATGTAAGATATTTTGAAACCACTTGCCTTTAAAGGCAATAACACCACATGCACATAGGGAAGGAATTTGCAAGACAAGAGCTCACCATTTTATGCAGCATCTCCGGGGCCCCTTTCACAGTTGCAATGTAACACAGATCAGTGGAACCGACTTTCTCATAGGAAGCCAAGACCGACATTCTTTTCAGGGCACTGGCAAAATGAAAGCGCTGGTGAATTTTCAGTCCCTGAGTTTTAATACTTCGGGGGAAAACTTTCTCATCTGGAAACAAAGAGATCGGGAAATCCTGAAAGGGTTCAACATTGCAAGCGGTAATCTTCCCTTTGGATTCCCGGGGGGGGGGGGAATGGTGTGTGTGTGTGTGTGTGTGTGTTGGGAAACAAAAGGAGCCCATGTTTGTACCCTTTATCTAAATGCCAGGAGAACACCTTCTCTTCTTCTTCAACAACCATGGGACCCTATCACATAATCCCTTTACAGGAGCAGAGGCACTCTCAGAAACTAGGCATGCTAGACCTATGAAATATATTCAATGTACTGCAGAATCTCCAGAATCAAGAGTGGTGGGAATTCAGGCAGTGATCCATAGAATATTTGCAGTTTGGTGTAGTGGTTAAGGCATCAGTTTAGAAACCGCAAGATCACGAATTCTAGTCCTTCCTTGGATGCAAAGCCAGCTTGAGTGACCTTGAGCCACACTCTCTCAGTCCTAAGAAGGAGACGAGGGCAAACTAATTCCAAAAAAACTTGGCCAAGAAAACTGCAGGCACTAATCCGGGTAGTCATTAGGTTTCAAAAACTGACTTAAAGGCACAGAACCAAACCAAAACAATAGGCAAATGTGGAGGCATTCAAAGACACACACGACAAAAGGGCATGACAGCAGGACATGTAAACCAGTAGGTTTTGCTAGTGATGTTGCTAGCTCCATTATAATAGAGGAGAAATGGTGTGAAACTGGTGATTTGAATATTCCCCAAGGTGAACTGGTTGTGAAATGTTTTGCAATGTATACACTTATATTAGGAAAACCATGTAATTTCCATGTGTTGGTTCCCTTACGTTGCAAAAAAACTTTTTTTTTGCATATGGAAAAGAGAGAGAAAAGTTTTCTTTTCTTTTTCTCTTTGATCATAAACTGTGAAATAAGTCTAAATCGACTAGGATCAGAAGTCTATATCCGATTTGGTTCTCAGCAATAATACATTGTTGGGGAAAGGATCTGGTAACATAAAAGTTAAGGAGATGTTTTAAATATTTTTATTCATTAAAAACTTGTAAAGGGAAAGTAGGAAATATATAATGTTGAGCTCAAAAAGCTATTACAGTAACAGATGTTTGAACAGTCAAAGTGACACTGATATTGTCAGTACATCAACTCTACTTTTGTGGGCATCTCTTATATCTTGAAAAGCTGCTTTTGAGGGACCCATCAGTACACCATTTAGCTACCAATTGTTTGTCCTGCTTTGTTTTTCTTGCCAGGAAAAGCTCACAGTAGATGGCTCAACGGGACATTATTTAAGGGAAGAGTTTAAGGTCCACCTACTGTGTGTTTCCCAGTTACTATTTATATGGCCAGTGAATTTACAAACTGACTTTGGGCTGATAATGTAGGATTAAAATTAACAAATTTCAACAACAAAAGTGCAGATAACCCAATTTTTAAAAAAGTTATTTTGTGTGTTCGAGACATATTCTCTGTGGATGGCCCAAATAAAGTCTGTTATCGTAGAACAGAAATGGGCATTTACATTCTTAGTTCCTTGCAACTCAGAAAATCTACTGCATGTTTCTGTAAAACGTCTGTGGTCTTATAAAACAGAGAGCAGGAAAAGCTGCCTTAGGGCGCTCAGGAGCTAATCCAGCGTACCTTTTGTCAGAGTCCATTCCACAGCAGTTAGCATGGCTTTCTCCAGTGGGTCGCCCACCAGTGTCCCATCGTCCAGCTGCATCAAGGAATGACACGTGGCAATGACCCGATGAGTCTCAACTGGAATGTCTGACACAGGTGTCACTTCTTTCCCCTCTCTACAATAAGATCAAAAGGCCACAGGCTCAAACAATTGGCTCCCAACTTTAATACAACTAAATTCCTCTTTATGATCAGGAAACTATAAAAAGGAAACTGTGGGTAAGTCAATGGGCCCGAAAAATTTCCAAACAACTTTGCTTCCCTCAGCCTGGATTTACCTAAGCCCAGCCACACCTCTCACCACAAGGTTGTCACTGGTGAGTGTGCCAGTTTTGTCAAAGCAGCAAATCTGGACCTTGCCCGCAAAGGGGATGCGGAATGGCTCTGTGCAATAAACATCTGCAAGAGACAAAAGACAGATATGGGTGAGCATGCAATAATAAAACTCTGGTTTTTCTTTACTTCTTATAAATACCCTCTATCCATTCCCCCCTCACCAACATTGTATTTACCAATTTAAAAATATCTCTGTCCTATATATCTGAATAAACCCAGGGCACCATATAAGACAACCTTAAAATTATGATTTCGATTTCCCAAAAATGAGAGAAGGAATGGAGCGGAGAAGAAAATGATGGCTCTCTCGTCATATTAAAAAGCATATTTCTCACTCAATCCAATGACTTAAAAATCCCAGAGTTAATAAAACAATTTAAGCAGGGCCAAGAATAACTATCAAGAATCGTTATGGTGACCCTCTCCAACTTCAGTGTTGAAAGTTTGTTAATCCTTTAGAAGTATCCAAAATCCTAGATACTTGCAACCTACAGTGTGTTCTGAGTTTCATTTAAGGCTTTGACAGATTTTTCACTTAAACAAATTACAAAACAATAGATTGTGCCATGCCTTTTTACTGAAGGTAAAGTATTGTATTGAGTCAGTATTGTATTTGTTGAAAAACCTGAAACTTTAGGGAACACCTCATTTAGCAGCTTTCAGCCAATCTTTTCCTCTATATGCTGATAAATCTGGCATATTAGTTCAGCAGTATTCTGGCCCATTCCACTTTACAAAACTACTTCAGCTCAATGATATTTTTGCACTGTCTTGCATGACAGATCACGCCATAACTCCCAGCTGGGTTAGGGCAAGGCCTTTGATTTGGCCACTCCAAAACATTACGTTTCTTCTTTTCCAATCTTCTTGTTGTAAATGTACCAATATGTTATGCTGCATAACCTACATTCATCAGCTCATGCGCAGAAATTTGGTCATTCTCTTGTAGAATTTACTAATGATTTTTGCTGGAGTGCAGTTTTTCCTTTTCTCTAAGCATAACAATTCTCAGTGATGCCAAAAAAAAAACCTCCACACATCTGTCCACAGAATACTTTCCAATAATCAGGTAATGTTTGACAAACATGAGAATAATGGAAAGGCGATTTATTGGCAGCAGATATTTCCCCCCTAATGTCCTTGCATTTTTGTTCAGAGTTCTCCTTATGGGGGATTCCTGAATAGTGGTATCTGGCAGTACAACAGTGGTCTGCAGATCCTTAGCTGCTGTCTTGAGACTCTTTGGGACCCTCAGATTAGTTTGTCTGTCTCTTGGGATTGATTATTGATTGATTACTCTTGGAAAGAATAACAGTAGCTTGGCATAATCTCCCCACCCCGCAAATAATTGTATTAAAAGTTTAAATAAAACAGTAAAAATAACAGAAAGGGGAAAAATAGCAAGAAAAAAATATAAAAACAACCCCATGCCAAGCAAAGGACTCCTTGCCTTATTTGTGACAAGAATAAACTTTTTACTTCCTGTTAGCTAACATAGATAAAATGCTTAATCCCATAACCCATCTCTTACCAATAGGCAAATCACACAAAAAAAGATCCATCATAGCGCTAAGATTTTAACCCTAGTTAGCATATATAAAACTTAACATTCCACATCTCACCTCTCAACTATAACAAAATCCCATTTAAAAGTCATGAAACAGTCCCAGCATTTTGATGTAAACAAAACTAAAATACCCAAGTTTAACAAAACAAAAAGGGACCATTTCTTGTTTGTAAAAAAAACAAGCCCAATAGACAATATTCTACATAATCTCTTATCTTCAAATACAGATCCCATATCTCCACTCTTTAAGCATATCTATATTTCACAAATATAAAATAATCCCACTATCCTAGCAGAGGCAAAATAACCAACTAAAACATAGCAAAAAGGAATAATTTCTCCCTTGTTTAAAAAAAAAAATCCAAACTTCCTTAATTTGGTTAAAGAAAAGCAAGTATAAAAACCAATTTAAGTATCATAAAATTAGAATTCCATAATTATTTACTGGAAAAACCTTTTACATCATATCCATTTTAGGCAAATGCAGTAAGGTATTATTAAAACCAGAAAAACTCCACCAGAACAACAATGTATCCATTTTTATCCTTGATCGAATAAAGTCAACTTTATAGATTTTTTCTTCTTCTATACAAATCTTTCTCTATAATCATTTCAGGGCTTGTTAATCCTTATTACAAATGTCTTTAGTGCCTGAAACTGCTTGTGCAACCTCAGGTTGACCTCTTTAAGCCAGAGATCAAAGGGAGCTGATCTACTTTGGCTCCCTTGTAGAAGGTTGAAAATTGTTAGTTCTGCTTATCCGAAGAGCTGTCTTCACTTGGCCATCTTCCCTTGGATGTCCTGGCTTGGCATATTCTCCATTGGCCCACTATCTGCCTGCATATAGATTCAGAGGCCAACATCTTTGGCAAAGGTTCTGTACCCCTTGCAGTGTCATAAGCATCAACAAGAGAGATCTTGGAGATCTCTTCTAATTGAGGTGTGTGACAGAAACCTGTGCAGCAAAGAGCATATCCCAATAGCAGCAACCAACACCATGGCCACTCAGAATCATTGACTAGAAATCACAATTAAGGTATACCCTAACCAAACTCATATATTTTTCACTTATTAACATTGGCTCAGTGTGTTCTGTAAAAATGTGGCATAGTTCTCTGTCCGTATTCTTTATTTAACTAGAATGTCTTCGTCTATATTTTATAGAGGTTGCATAAGGGCAAGAAGTAGGTGTGCAAAGTGAAAACTCCTCATGTCATCTTAAATTCATGTGAGATTACAAGGGAAGATTTCAATTGCTTTGTTGATTCAGTGAGGAAATACTTGAAAGCTGTTTACAGTTTGCTAATAGTTTTACAAACCATATTTTTACATTTAAGGCTGCAGTATCACATACCACAATGTCCCAGCCAATCAAGTCAATAAGCAAAACAATTTGTAATGTAAAAGACGGGCGTTTCCCAGAAACACAAATATCATTGTCTTTAAACTTTAACATTTTCAAACTTTGCAATCTCATTCTCCCATGAGTCTTGGAACTTACATAATTTGGCAAGAGCAATGAGTGAGGTGTTGACGGCTAAGGAAAGCTCAATGGGAAGTTCAGGGGGAACAACCGAGGTTAGTATTAAAGTACATTCCAGAAAGAGCTTGTAACGGTTCCTGCTGGGGTCTTTAGTGCCTTGGAAAGAGGAAGAGAGATACACATTTACATATCATGGCTGCACAATTGACTAAGATGATCGTTAAGTCCCAGAACACATGCTAGGGCACAACGAAGCTATACGTTTCAGGGGAAATCAAGTGTCTTCTGACCTCAAAGTTTTAATCTATAGAGTAGACCAGTGATGGCAAATCTATGGCACACGTGCCACAGGTGGCACATGGAGCTATTTCTGAGGGCATGCGAGGCGTTGCCCTGTCAGCTTCCCTGAAGCCTCTGGAGGGTGAAAAACAGCCCAATGGGCAAACCGGAAGTCCTGTTGGGCCGTTTTTCACCCTCTGGAGGGCGAAAAACGGCCCAATGAGGGAGGGGGGCACACGTGCGCATGTGCAGCACAATGTGCATGGGAGGGTGTTGTGTGCGCGCTAGTGCGCATGCGCTACCATTTTGGGCATGCAAGAAGAAAAAGGTTAGCCATCACTGGATTAGACTATAAACGGATAGTATCTGCATGATACTGAACCTTTTGAAGAATAAACAACTGAAAAATTTCCCTTGATAATCAATCTAGAAATGAATCAAGAATATTGTCTTTTAAAAATTCCTTCTGGGTACAGGAACGTGCTAGAATGCTGGGGAATTCAGCAAAGAACAACCAATCTCTTCAATAAAGCAACCAAATCAACAAGACCTCCATCCCTTTAATAATGCAGCCGTTCTAATTGACTATCCCTTTTTTTGTAGCTCATCAAAACCCTTGCCATTCCTACTGATGCTAAATTCTCTTCTTTATTAGAGGCCCAAATTTACCTTCAATCCATACGTAGGCTGCGGCAGCAATGGCAAAAACAAGGAGGAAAAGAATGAAAATGAAAGTTTCCAAGTTGTTGGCTGTTACCCGTTTCACCCCGAAGAGGATTGTACGTAAGAGCTTCCCCTGAGAGAGAAAGAGAGAGAGAGAATAATCAGTTAAGAGGAAGCATTGACAGAATAGAACAAAAACAAATGTGACTAGTATCTAAATCCTCAGAGAAATGTCCCCCATTTTAGAGTACTCTTGACATATTGAACTGCAACTCATGGAATTGTGGAATTTCCTTCCCTGCAGTATTATGCAAAAAAAAAAAAAGAGCCAATGTACTTTGGCTATCAAAACCCGGTCAGCAAATCAAAGCACTCCCTTAAAACCCTAATGTTTTAAGAAACATTTTATTAAGGTTTCGGATTTTAAAAAGCATCAAATTAAACATAAATAACACAAAATTGTAGGAGGCAGATGGAAGACTTCAAAACTGTTCCATATTTACTCAAGATGATTGGCTTTCTTTAAAATAAACAGCAAACACACCATCACAATTTCATCTTTGCTTCGAGTTCTATTTTTAAAGGACTTCAGGTGGTGGAGATATATATATCTTAGATTTGTAAGTTAGTCAGAAAGAATCATGAGCTCCTAATTGCAAGTTCTGCTTCTTGAGCTGGAGAAGTGAACCCCAGGATGAAGGTGCACGACTGCTTTCACATAAAACCGCAGAGGTTCTTACCTGAGAAGTATTAAAGCCTGTCCTCAGAACATAGGCCACACACCCATTATCAACAGCTGCAAAGGGAGAAAGGAAAATATTGTATATTTCTATAAAACAGCTCTACAAAGCTTAAATGGGGAATTTGGGTGAACCCCTCCCCACCCCCAACAATTGTGAACACTACAAGACATGCAAAAAAAATAAAATTAAAAGTCATCATATATCAAATGAAAAAGGCAAAAGCTATAAGTTGAAGAAAATAGCCTGTTTGGACTAGCTATATTTATCAGTAAATTCAAGTCAATATGTTGCACTACAAAAGTGATCTGAGAAGCACTATATGAGCACAATATTCTAGAAAAAAATGTTTTTCTAAGGGAAATTATAATTTATTGATTTTTCTTCTCTCTCTTCCCTTGTCCCTCCTTCCAATTTTGTTCACGCTAGTTTAGTTGCTACATACGTTTCAGGCCAGTACTGGCTTTTTGTGGTGGGATATGCTGCACAACTTTTGTTCCCCCGAAAATGACATGCAACCTGGAATCCGCTTGCATATCCAGGACATGATCAGGATCCAAATCCTCAACTGGCTCCTGTATGACAAAAGAGAACTTGAGCGTTAACAATAAGCAAATAACAGCTGCTTCACAAAATTTGCTTAGATAGGCAGAGATGTAAGCAACCAACCTTGCTGTATTCTCTTTGTCTACGTTTTTGCTTACACAAATTACACATTCTCTAGGATACAAGAATTATCTTTATTCAAATGAGAGTTGGCCCCAGAATCAGATATATATCAGATATACATATATATAAGAGTTTTTAATACAGGCGGTGGGTGTTCTGATATTTAATATTAAATAATATTTAATACAATAACATTTTTACTAATGTATCAGTTTTGTGTATTTTGTGCATTTTTCCTCAATGTATGCCATCCTGAATGAATATTTAAAAGTATAAGGTGAGAACTGTTTTAGTCCATTTTTCACTTTAATTTCATTTGCAATGAGAAACATTGCAATGCCAATGTATTTCTCCTATTTATTACTATTGTGCAATACAACCATCCTATTTATTCAATCATCCAGCATCCTCTATTTCAATTACATTTAGCTAATTAAATGTAATTCATTTAGCAGTTATCCTTGTTTTAATAATTCCCCTATCCGCATGAAAGAATGTAACCTTGTCATTTCCCCTCAACATTGGTTCTTCCAATATCAGAAGGTACTTCTTCACATTCTTCCTTCAATTCATACTTTACACTCATTCAAAATCATTGTTTAGTCTCTTTTTTTCTCTTGCTTGACTTTTACAATGTTTCTTGCAGTCTATCTGACTTCATTCTTTCCCCTTCATCCTGACTCCATTTCTAGGTCAAGGAGCCAGCTTGTACAGCATGGCATTCTGGCAACACTACTTGACCAAATTATAGTCATTGACAGGGAAACTGTCAATCCTGAAGCTGACCTGACAGAAGCCATCTTGGATGCTTCAGTGTTGCCACACTGGATCTGAGGGATAAGGAGGGGGGATTTTTTAGAGAGCTGGGGTTTTGTAGCCAAGACAAAATACTTTCTCTTGGGAACCAAGGACATTCTCATACCTGGGTACAGGAAGGCGGAGTGATGTCACCAGGCAACCAGACAGCACTATGATTGGACCATGTGACTGACTGAGAAAGTGACAAACTTTTACTTTTAATTAGGTGAAAACCGTGGGAGCCTTCAGAGTCGGTTTTCACCAGATACATGCCAATATGATATTTCCAATAAAGCTATTTTTTGAGGAACCTACCCACCTCGCAGTTTTGCTTTCTATGGGTCTATTACTTGGAACCCTGAAACAAACCTTCATTTGAGGGACTGACTCTCCGGTCAACATGGCTTCATCTACAATACACCTTCCTCGCAGCAGCAACATGTCACACGGTACAAGGTTCTCATGGGGAGAGCGGCCTGGAATGAAAAGTTCAATGCTCAGAAAGGAGTTGGGAGAAAATATGGACTTAGTCAGGATCTAGATTACTCTAGGAATTGTGACGGATTTGCAAGATGTTTTTATCTCCCCATCTTAGCAGAGCTCAGCCTGCCTAGGTAGCACAAATGAAGGATGATTTTCCCACTGAAAAGCAAGAAAAAGGTGCTGGTCTATCAATCCTGTTTTGCTAGTATGTTATATGCCTTTAGTTTTCTCCAATGAGGCTCAAATGCTTTCTCTTTCTTTTTCTTTCTTTCTTTCTTTCTTTCTTTCTTTCTTTCTTTCTTTCTCTCTCTTTCTTTCTTTCGTCATTGTACGTATATACACAGTATACCCATACAGCAAAATTCATATAACACCCAGAGGCCAG
>JANHFT010010495.1:363778-381466 GCA_032467955.1 Pseudoxenodon macrops | reverse complement strand
TCTATCTATCTATCTATCTATCTATCTATCTATCTATCTATCTATCTATCTATCTATCTATCTATCTACCTATCTATTGTCATTGTACATATATACACAGTATACCCATACAGCAAAATTCATATAACACCCAGAGGCCAGACCAACACACATGACAATCCCCAAACACGAAAAAATTCCCCATCCTTAACCACACAGGCATCCACACAACAGACCAAGTAATGCTGTCCAACAGCTCATTGATAGTGGCCCTTTTTTTTCTATTCTGCCTTCTGCAAGTTCACAAGGAAAATTACACAAGGAATGGCCAGTGAGGGGAAAAAAAACTTCAGTACAGTTTTTGACATAAAAGTAACATTTTTACAAGCAAGTTCTTCCTCTTAATAACAATATTAACCTATGTTCAGCTTATGTCAGAAAATGTAGCCTCACAGATCTAGATGGACTTCTTTCTGCCTTAATCCTCATTCAATATCTGGCAGTTTTACTGATATATAGGAATATCTGAATACAGACAAAAGCCAAAAACCCTCTGAAATAGAAAAAGGTAGGTAGTCCTTTATTTGCAAGGGACCTCCATTACCGACTGAAACGATGTCCCCTGGAATTATTTCATCACTGGAAATTGGCCGCCACTTCCTGTTTCTGTAAACCTGAAAAATAAAGAGGCAGCAAAATAATATTTTCGATCCTTGGGCTGAAGAAGCAACACCCACCTATGTAACTTTCATAGTACCTTTAACCAAAAGAACTTGTTCATAAAAATAATATAACGTAAGAATAAAAAATGGAAGGAAGGAATATACACTTTCTGTGTAAATTTAGCCTGTTCCTAGATTTATCCAAAATTTAATCATTGCTTTCCCAGAAGAAACCAATAAATTTACAAAGTCAAGAAAAATGGAGATGTCTTAGAAGCCAGGGAATACTGGAAGAGGAGAAAAAATGTACAGATTTGGATGACAAATGAAAAAGATCTTGATAATTAAGCACCTTTCTATCTTAACTTTTAAGGTTCCTGCAATCCTTCCTGTCTTATTGAAAATCCCACATATCAATCACTCTGCTTTTCCTGACAGCTCTTTCTTAGCAAGCCCACTTAACAAGTACAGCAACTAACCATTATTCACATCACCCTGAGCAACTGGACCACCAGTATTCTGCAAGCTAACAGTTCATTAGAATCTCTGCAGATGGGTGGGGGTGGGGGCGGAGGAGGAGGAGGCAGCACTGGAGCCTTCAAGTTTTACTTGAATCTCATCATCTTTTGCGTTTGCTTACCTGGATCATGTAGGGTTTGTTACCCATTTTTCGGATCTCAGACATGTTCCTCATTTGTTGCTGGACAAGGGATGCTTCAAAAGCTACCAGCATGGAAAGAGTGAAGACACTATAATACCAGTATTCATCCAGGCACCACAGGCCCACACAGAATACCTGTGAAAAGCAGAATCGAAGGATTTTAGGGATCACCTAGTTCGGCAACTTTTTGGAAGCTAGGAGTCACAATGAAATATTTATATATTTATTTTTTTGCTGAGGATGTCTGAACAAGTCCATACTAGCCAGCCAATTGCATAAATAAAAAGCTTACAACTCACAATGATCTGGGAATCAATAGCTTTGAAGGACAACAGCATTTGCTTATCCCTTTGTCAATTTAAGAAACAACCAAGCAGCAAAATAAAATAAAATAAAATAAAAATACACTTGATATGTGTAACAGCTTTTGTTACCTGAAAGACGAAGAAAGGAGCTGTTGCTCTTTCTTTGAAAAGTTCCAGGAATTCTGGCACAACCATTTCTGCCCTGTAGGAAAAGCAGAATCCTTGTTCATTTTAGCACTCGCCCTTTCTTCAGCCCACTCAAATTTGCAAAACTTTCGGTTTTGCTGCATTGAACTTTCAGTATCCTGGGAGATATGACAACATGGTCAGGAGGGTCACAGATTCTCCACCTCTGCTTTGGATCCTGAAGGTTTTGTTTTCCTTACCCATTTCTCGCTCGCTTCTACATTCACTTTGGCTTCATCAAATGTCCTTCAAAGCTCAGAACTTGAAAACTTCAGGCACTACTTAACCGGGACTGCTCCTCAGTTGTCATTGTCAGGCCCGCAATTTTTTCACCATTAGTGGATAATTATCAATAATTAATAACTAATAACTACACTGGAATAATTAGGGGGGAAAAGAATTGCCATTTTAGTTTTCATGACAGGTTCTTCCTACTTGGTGATGTGATTGCATTACTGATTTGTTTCTGCAGCCCTTGCTAATCGGATACCTTCATATACATTGTGGCTGAAAATCCTACCATATCCCCAGTCCACATCAATGTTTGGCACGTTGGGTAAGAACAAAAGCAATTGTAATTCGGGATACTGGGAAAATGCCAAGCCTAGGAAAACTGGGTTACAGCTGTGGAAAATTAGGGTTTTTGTTTTGCTTTTAAGACAAGAAAGTTATTGTTATAAAGTGGGAATAAAGGGAGAAATTGTGTCTACAGTTGGTAAGGAAAGAAGATCAATGTCTTTGAGAGAGCTAATATGGTTTTTTTTCATTACAAAGGTATGCCTGAACACAGTGGATCTTTAAGTAGGATAAGACAGCTTGTTATAAGGGGATGGATGAACAAGGTGAAGAACTTTCTTCCATGAATTCTTTCAGACATACAGGATGGAAAAATGGGCTATTGGGAATGTGGAAGGGTAGGAAAATGAATACAAATGGGCTCAGGATTCATGCAACCTCA
The DNA here is from genome assembly GCA_032467955.1 of Pseudoxenodon macrops. Taxonomy (NCBI): domain Eukaryota; kingdom Metazoa; phylum Chordata; class Lepidosauria; order Squamata; family Pseudoxenodontidae; genus Pseudoxenodon; species Pseudoxenodon macrops. The sequence goes on along the minus strand of JANHFT010010495.1, from coordinate 378,715 downwards.
TGCCGGAATGGGCCAACTCGCTTTAGCCAACTCACCACAGCCAACTCATTGTAAAACAACTCACCATGGCCAACTCGCTGTAGGACAATTCAACAGTTCAATTTAATTATTTAAAACAATTTTAAAAATATTTTAATTTTTGCATTGCACATTTTATTTTATCCCTCCTTTGGCACCCTTTTTTAAACAATTCCATTCCACTATTTCTTCAATATTAATGTAACTCTTGTCCCGTGGCGAGTTGGCCATCGTGAGTTGTTCTGTGGCGAGTTGGCCAAAGCGAGTTGACCACAACAAATTGGCTATGGCAAGTTGTCGTAGGCCCACCTCATGCAATGGAATAAGATTGGAATCAGATTGATCTTGGCAAGATAGAGAGCAATTAATCTCATGACTGCCAAGTGTCTATATTCAGCTTAGTTAATTTACAAATGACAGAATTGTAAGTTAATGTTGGGGGATAAAACAACCTTTTGGCAGACATATACTTTAATGTAGATTGTCAGATGGAACTGTGGAAAGGCAGCACATCAACTTAATAAAGAAGTGCAGTAAGAAGCAATAAAATATTTATTTTTTGCTATTGTGAATTATTAACTAGAAACTTCTCTTCCATATCTTTCTGGCAATCAATGTATATCACCAACACGCTGTCAATAGCTATAGGCTAATTAAGCTGACTATTCAACGGTCAAGAGTTTAGATATTCCTGTCTTAAGATAAATATTTTATGATAAATATTGTAGTCCACCTTTGTCCTACTTACTTGTTGGTGCCATATTTTTTTTCTGCTGCTTTGATTTCTTTATCTTCCTGGTAACCACGAGCATTCTGATAATACTGCAGTGGCTGCTCCACAGGAAACGCCACAGGAAGGAATTTTTTGCTTTCACTTAGCTCACAAAAGTATTTGATTTTTTGAAATTCAAAGGAAAGAACCTCCTCTCCATCTTCTCCCTAGAAGGGACACACAAATTAACTTTCTGCGTACATGGAGCCGGTTTGGAGATTTCTGCCATTAAGTGTGACACACTATGAGGAAGCTGTCCACTGGTCTCCCTACTACAACAGGCCAAGGCAAACATAAACACTACATCAAGGGATACAACTCAGCACACAACCCAGCTGTGATTTTGCAGCTTTAAAAAGAATAAAGCTGCTGGTCACAAATGAATTTAATTTTCGTAAAAGCAAATGTTTGTATCTGTTGGCAAGGGAATATCAGTGGAAAAGTGGGGAGATACATTTTCTGTCAAATTTCACCTCCTTCCCATTCAGAACTTGTGGTACAGCCACAATATTGTTCCAGTAGTAGGGTAGGTACTGTAATTGCGATCTGTTGAGACAAGTGCTGCAGATGGGAAGGAATCTTAAGGGAAAGTAGGATAGTAAGGTATTCCTTCCCTTAAATTAGAAAGCCCTCGATGTTTGAAATAAACTCTTCTCTTTGTGAAGATTCAATTCAGGATTCAAGCCATTAATTACACATTCCTATCCTGTTTTGAGATCAGATCCACATTTCTGAGATACCGTAATTTTTTCTTTGCACAAAGTGCTAAATCAAAATCAGCAAACTTAAGTGAGATATAACAAGTTGATGAGAAAAGGGAACTGTCCTCAATTGAACACCATGATTTAATTTCTCACCTGATCTCGCTGGAGTGGTACTAGTTCTGCGGAGCCATTATTTGGAGTTGGCACAACTTTAGCCAAGGTGGCTTTCCTTGGGCTGCGCACCTGAAAGACAAATAGTTTGAACAATCAGTCTTTAGAATTTGGTTCAAATCAAGCAATATTTTGTAGAGAAGAAACAGCTGCACTTGGGGGGAAAGCTACATTTGTATTAATTGTACTGGTTTTATCTAAACTTGAAACAGGTAGGTTGCAATTAGTGTGTCTGAATAATGTAATATTCAGTTTAATGTGAATTGTAAATTTATATCAAATCATCTTTAACACAACTAAAATTCTGTTAATACGAGGCTAGCACACATGCAGTTGCACTTGAAAGTTTAGACAGTGTTAATCTTTGTGTGTGCAAAATGGAAAAAGATGCTGTCAGAAAAAAACAGTACATGTTTAGAAAAAAGAGGCTTATTACAATTGAGCAAAAATTTGATGCAGCTTAGTGACATGGATGTGATCATATGGTAGCAATGCTAAAATAAGATAAATCCCTGAGAATTGTTTTTTTATTTTGCTTTCTATTACAACTTTGCAATTTTGTTAAAAATAAATTTAAAGTAAATTCTTTTTACTGTAATATTTCATTAATAAAAAAGGTAAAGGTTCCCCTCGCACATATGTGCTAGTTGTTCCCAACTTTAGGGGGCAGTGCTCATCTCTGTTTCAAAGCCGAAGAGCCAGCGCTGTCTGAAGACATCTCTGTGGTCATGTGGCTGGCATGACTAAACAGCGAAGGCGCATGGAAAGTTACCTTCCCACCGAAATGGTCCCTATTTTTCTACTTGTATTTTTACATGCTTTCAAACTGCTAGGTTGGCAGAAGCTGGGACAAGTAACAGGAACTCAGTTACGCGGCGTTAGGGATTCGAACCGTCGAACTGCCGACCTTTCTGATCAACAAGCTCAGCGTATTAGCCACTGAGCCATTTCATTAATATACATATACAAATGTTTGTATATGTATATACAAATTTTTATTGACTATTTCCACTGAGCTATAACCAATTACCATACCAATTACCTTAGAATTTCACTTTGTATAGTAAAATTTTAAATAATGCAATCATTCTGTAGGATTTATTAACCATGCCACTTGCAAAGAAATCCTGTAGTTTCCCTCCTTTGTTCCTCAAAGACAGCATCCCCGGGCTAAGTGAGTAGCATCAGGGAGAAACTGCTTCTACAGTTGTGTCTGATTTCTGAAACGCTCTCTTCAAAAGAAGTCCATCAGGCATTAAACAAACGAGCTTCACGTATTAGCCTCTGACTTTATTTCACACACTGTCTGATCAAAAAAAATACGTCTTATTTTTTCCGTTGACTGCTTTTGCTTGGGGTTTTGAAGAACGTCTTAATATTTTGTACTGTAAGTAATGGAAGACTGCAATTTACCTTTGATATTTCTGGAATAATCAGACACAGAACATATTAATACTTAAAATGAATGAACCATGGCAATGTATCAATTCTAGAAAGCAACTGTGCAAACCAATATCTAGATGTTTGCTACAGTTTAGTCCTCTCCCCCCACCTCCCAGGCAGAGCATTTAAGAATTAGTGAAGGCTTCTTCCATTAGGCCTGCATATACCGTAATAAGAACTGTGCAAAATGACCTATCTGGAAGGCTTAGAAACCTTCTAAACAATGAAGGAGGTTATAGGTGAGAAAATATTTGAGGAACACCACTAAATGACAATAAGTTAGAGTTTCATAATCTTTCTTTGAATCAACCTATCCTAAGATCAAAGTCATTGTTAACTATATTCTATTATGGTACATGCTTTGTTAAAGGCGAACAACACTGACACCAAAAGTTACTAAATTCATATTATGATTCCAGTTGATCTGTTGTCCTACTGCTGAAATATACCAATTCATTTTAACCAATATTGTCCATTCCAGCTGATAATACTTTTTCAGTCATCGGCAGATTTTGTTCTGTGACTCTGAAACTGGGATGTTTTGGAAAACAAATGGAATATATATACTCATGAATTAGACTTTTCATCTTTTTCAAAGACAGCAATGAAAACCATACGAAAGTACAGTAATGTCACATGACTCCTGTTAAAAGAGGCAGATATAATCAAATTATTATCATGAGTACTACAGTAGAGCGTCCAGTGGTCTGACATCTGATCTTTACCAGAAATTAGATAACCTTTAGCAAAAGAACTAGCATTCTATCTTGTACAACTTTCTTCTCCAACCACTACTGCAATGAAGCTTTAACACAACAAAACCACAAGCAGCATTTATATTAAGAAAAGAGAAGCTAGAAATCTACTTTTAAGTCTCTGTGTCATTGTGACAGTTTGATTGGTTATTCTGTAATTTCCAAACTGGGCACTGAAATATACTAATGTATATGTTGATATTGGCAGGCTCTGGGAAACTCAATTTTCTTTCAGAGAAAAATACCATGTCTTCCAAGAATGGAAATTTGGGAAATACTCAATTGTTCATGAAAGATAAATATAGAGAATGTTAAAAACAATAGAGGTGAGAAATTGTCATTCAATAGGTAATCAAGTTCAAACAAGAAAATGAATGATGTGCTCAGTTACATTTTCCCCTTTCTTTTGTTTAGAGTTGCAAAACTTTAATAGAATCACCACTTATTTGTTTCTTTTCATAAGCAAGTGCTCACATTTGGAAATCAAGAAACCACCACAGCTTCTAAAAATAATTAGTACTATTGGGGGAGGGGAAAGCTTAAGCCTATTTTCCCTGGAGAAAGCTAAAATATTAAAAATATGTTAAATAAAACTATGACTAAAACTAACAATTCTTTTTAAAAAACACAACCCTTAAAAAAGCTTCATTAAAAAAAAAGGAAACCAGGCAATCTAAAATATCCCATCCATATCAATGAGTTTAAAGAAAAGAATCTCAAGCAGATTTACTTCCAATTTAATTACATTCATTAAAATTCAAATGACTACTTCCTATCACATTGTTACATCCCCAGATTCCAAAATAAGCAATCGGGATGTATGTAGAATAAATTGCCTTTACATGCAAAAAGAAACCTATTCACTATAACCTGAGCACATTAAAACTACAGTCAGGACATTAAACAAGAGTAAGCTTAACAAAAGTGTGTGCCTCAGCAAGTGTGTGGTATTTGTTTTCATAACAAAGCCTCAAGTAGAAGCACAATACCGAAGCAAAATCCCAGTGACTCCATGAGGCTTTACAGTTGTTCTCTCCTTTCAGTCTCAACTGCATTTGGATTTAAGACTGGGCTTCACTCCTGGTACAATTTGGCCATCTTATCAGTGAGTCCAGAGCCTCCATGCAAAGACTCTCTTCTAGACACACCTGAGCACCAGCACCTCTTCAAGAAAGTACAGGTAGTCCTCAACTTACAACCACAATTGAGCCCAAAATTTCTGTTGTTCAGTGAATTACTCCCATTTTACGACTTTTCTTGCCCTATTTGCTAAAGCGAATCACTGTTTTAAATTAGTAACGTGGTTGTTAAATGGATCTGGATTCTCCATCGACTTTGCTTGTCGGAAGGTCGCAAAATGACTCCTGAACACTGCAACCGTCATAAATATGAGTTCAGCTGTCAAGCATCCAAATGGAAATCACAGAACCACAGGGATGCTGCAATGGTCGTCAGTGTGAAAAATAGTCATGTCACTATTTGCAGTGCCGTTGTAACTTCGAACGGTCACTAAAGGAACTGTTGTAAGTCGAGGACCACTTGTAAAGCCTGTGAAAGGTTTCTTGGGGTGGGGGAGAAATAGGAGACTGCTTCTCTCCACTTCCACTGATTTGATCTCAGAAGCCCCAGGCAGAGAAAGCTATGGCAACCTGTGCAAAGGTAACACACACACACCCCTGCCTACCCACCGCCGTACCGCGCGCCCATCTCCCGCGCGGTCTTTGGGTCCCCCGCTCCCTCCCCGGCGCGGGACTGACCCAACAGCAGTAGAGCAAGCAGTGGACGTTGACGCTCCACAGGCCGGCCAAGGCCGTGAGAAGGTGGACGACCCCAATGGCGGCGAGGAAAAGAAGCGCAGCTTCAGGGGTCTCGGTGCCGGCGGCTGGCCCCCAAGCCCAGGCGAAGGCGCTCGCCCCCCAAACCCACAGCCAGAGCGGGTACAGGACGCAGAAGGGCAACACCGTCCCCCATAACAGACTCGACCGCCTCCGATATGGAATCACGTCTTGCACCAACTCGTCTCCCGGCCCCGGCCCGGGACCGGCCTCCGCTGTGGCCACCATCGTTCTTCCGGGAGCCGCCGCCGGCTTGCTTCGGGCTCGCTTCCTTACACTTCCGGGGTAGGCGCCAATGAAGCGTGTTGAGCGAGCATGCTCCCGGCCTGGGCGGTTAAAGTGCGCATGCGTCACCCCTTCGCAGCGCCGGTGGAGCCAACGCTTCAACCTCACGCCCCTTTATGAATGAGCTATACACGTGGCTCTCCGCGAAGCGGCGGCGACGGCGTTCCCCCTGCGCGTGCGCGAAACCGTGAGGCGTTCTCTCGTGTCCTGGTGACTGGGTTTTAAGATCCGCCCCTCCCTGGCTCCTTGGAACATGCGCAGAAGAGGTCGGGTAGTGGGGAGGGAGCATGCGTGTTGGGGACCAGGAAGAAACGAGTGTGCCTTTCCGGAGCCGAGTGCGGCATGTGAGTGTGTGTTTTTTTTTAAAGCTCTGCTCCAAATCCCTTTTTTCTGATCTAAGGGAAAACTCCGTTTTTCCCCCTTCCTCGGTCTTTAACTTGCATCTGCAGAGGTTTCAATCTATAATACTTACCGTAAGGATCAGATTAAATACCCACATAACCCAGTGACTTGTTGCCTGCAGGTGCCAACCTGATCGGTTTGGGAAACCAGGAGGGCGGCAGACCGCGACATTTTGGCTGCGGATTTCCAGCACTTGCTACTTTATACGTGATGATACAATATCATCACAAGTAGCAGCCTTGCTGGATCTCCTTTTAAAGCTGTCTCAATTGGTGACCTTGACAACTCATGGTAGTAAATGGTGGGCGGTGATGTAGGAAAACTTACGCAATAATATATACGTTTTTTGAAACTCTGCAAGTTATAAGGCTGTCTAATAGCCCGAGTGAGAAAGAGAGAGAGATAATTATAATTTGAAGTCCCAACAAAGAGGAAACCAGTTGTGTCCTGGCAGATTGTTGGTGAGTAAACTGGGCTAGCTCCTGAACAGTGTTTAAATCAATTAGAAGTAGCTACTTCCATGTGTTTTCCATTATGCTTTAAAACTAAACATTTTTGCATTTCTTTTTGTCATTATCTGTCTTTGGTGGAACATTCAGGATTAAAAAAAAACTTGTCTCCCTCTCAACAGGCAAGCAGCTCTGGAAATAACCTTGCGGTACTGCCACAAAGAAACGGAGCAATATGGCCGGTGTGTGGCTGCTAACCCTTCTTCCTGGCAGCAGGACTGTCACCAACTCAAACTTGATATGGCCAAATGTACATCATCCCAGTAAGTTCCCTTGGTCTGGAGTGCTGTTTTGCCTTTGTGGGGAAATCAGCTTTGATTAATTGAGGAACATTCGCTCCATTATCTGCCTGTAGATTTCATAACATTTTTGTGTGCAGCCACTGCAACTTGCTAGCTATGAGAACAATGCATCCCATCATTTTTTTCTTAAGTTCCTGCACTGTTCTTTGTTCATTTTTTCTTATTTATAAATCTATGGGACTTTTATTGTAGCCCAATTGTTCAGAAGATTCGCCAAGATTGTGCAGAGCCATTTACTGCATTCGAGGAGTGCCTTAAGACAAATCAGAGTTCTTCAATCAAATGTTCTGAACACCTCCAAAAGTTTCTCCTCTGCGCTGACCAGGTGAAACTGAACACATAAGGTTGGTGCCCCTAAATGTTTGCATTGGTCATTGGTATATGTGTGTATTCATAAATGAAATAACATAAAGCTACAATTCATTTATTGCATATCTTGCCCACATTGTAGCAGCTATTTGATATAATGTGGTGAGAAAAGCAGAAATAACTGACATATAAGTCACCCAAGCAGTAACAATATCTTATTCCTCTACAAGGGACACAGGAGTCAAAAATATAATTAAACGATTATTGTTCTCTTGCCCCAAGACCAAAGTGCATCACTATGAAATTGAGAGGTGGTAGTTGGGCCAAAAAGAACTTCTATCATCTGGAGTTTATTGTCATCTTATTATCATTTGTGCACATAACATGGAAATTTTTGCTGCATTGAATTTCTTATAATGTGTGGAAAATAGTAGCTGATGAACTTCATTGCATTCACCAACTGGGCAAATGCATAAGAGATTGATGAAATCATACATTACACTCCTTATATTGATTGATTGATGATTGTGTGCCATCAGGTTGCTTTTGACTCCTAGTGACCACAATGATAGTTAACCCCCCTCCCATGATCTATCCCTAACCTATTCCTTGAAATCTCCCAGTAATGCAGTCATTGCTGTTGCAAGTCCATCCACCCTGCTGGTGGTCATTCTCTTCTTCTCTTTCCTCCCACCTTTCCCAGTTTTTTTCACATCACCTAATGTATCTGAAGTAAAATACCCCCTAGAACAGGCCTGTCAAACTGGTGGCACGTGGGCCAGATGCATCACGTACAGGCCATGCCCACCCAAGCTCTGCAAAAGCAAAAAAGTCACAATATGTCATATGTGATCGAGTTTGACACTCATACCCTAGAAGATAATTAATGAACTGCCTTAGATCACCTAATTGAACTGTGAAGTTGGGCTTAGTGGACTCTTAATTTAGAAAACAGTACTTCATTCATGACTAGGCAATGAGCTGTTGGCAAACCAGTTTGCAAAATGACTGAAAGACTATGACAATTCTTTGTTCGCTTATCTTTAATTTGGGAAATATGCTCATTTTGGACCCTGGGTGATATAACTTACTAATTAATTTTGGAATGTTCATATTTCATTTTGTGTGTATTTTCTCTCCCCTTTTTTCCAGCCTTTTGATTTCTTAAGCAGAAACCTTGCTATTCCTTGAAGTGGCATTATGACTAAAAAATTCGACCAGCAATTCTCACCTGTCATGAAGATATCTTTCCCAGCCTCTCAGCATCATTCATTTATCTGCAGCCATCCAAGATATCTCAGCTTGGAATCTCAATTTACAAACCCAGGTATCTGGGGTAGATATTTTATTATGCCTGAAACATTTGCAGGCACTATACAGTAAACTGCAAAGACCCCGAATAATCTTTTCTGACCCAATTTCACAGACAGAATTGCAACGTTCTATAGCTCAAAGCAGAGTGATCCAGTCAGATTAATGAACAGAAGAAAAAAGGAATCAAATTTGCCATGGAACGTCTCTGAAAGTATTTTAATCTTCTCTCATGCACTGTGAGATTTGCCTCAGGGTATCCTGTTTATGCCCAGCTAATGGGCAGCACCTAGCCAACTTTGACTTTAAAAAAAATCTAAAACAAGGTCAGACATAATTTCTTAGATGGAGAGTCATCATATACTATCATAGTTGTATACAGATTGGGAAGCCAAAAAGAAGTCTACAAAGAAGATACAGATAAATGTTTTTTGTATTGTTACCAAGAAAAATACATGTTCATGCCACTCAGTCACTAGGATACAAACTTGATTCAGAGGAGACATGAATTATTCTATTTGTAGCCAGTAGAGGGCACTCTGTAAACATCAGAACGTTCTTGATTCTTTGTTTTATGACAGTGTTGGAAAAGGTGACAAGAAAAATGACATCCAATGCAACATTACATTAATGAAGTTCAACAGTTGTCAGTCTTAACTCGCCAATGCTTCTGACTGGATTTATATTCGTAACTTTTAATACTATTGGAGGGATGTTTGTAGTATTACATGTGTCAATGCATTGCTTATATCACTTAGCCAGTGGGATACAAGTTTTGGGAAAAATTACACAGTATTCTGAATTGTCCTGATAGGGTAGGGGGAAATGATTTGTAAGGAGGCATGAATAAATGTGCAAGAATGAGAAAATCAAATTAAGGCCTAGTACTGAATGGCCATGGTGACTATTTGATGACTTCCAGCTTGGAAAAGAAAAGATTTAACCATGTCAATCCGTACATACATATGGAAAAATGACTGTAAAGCTAAAAGCATGATTGATTTGATTGTTTATGATGGCAGATTGAAATAATTAGTGAATGATATAGGGGTATTGAGAGGTACTGAATGTGAGATAGACCATTATCTGATAGAATCAAGAATAGATCTTAGAAAATGGATAAAGAAGGGGGGGAAAGAAGCAAGTAGAACAATGGAGGGAAGATATATAACAGAGTTGCAGAGACGTGTATGGAGCTACATTAATAAAAAGTATGGAAATGGATGTATGGTGGAATGAAGTTTTGGGGGGAAATGGATGAGAAAAAATGCAAGAGGGAGAAAAATTGAGGATGAAGGGATGATATTCTTGCAAAAAAAATTCCTTTTTGCAAGGAATTTTATCTATATCTATCTACAGTAAGTATCTGTCTATCTTATCCCCATGCAAAGAACGTGGTCAGAGGAGCTAAGGAAGCATTATGATTAGGAGAGGGAGGGAAATGTAGATTTTGATTTTAAAAAAGTAATTGGAAGTAGATTAGGAGGATAAAACAAGGAGCAAAGTGAATGGAATTTAGAATTAAGTGCTGAAATAGTTTGGAATGAAACTGAAGTTAGGAAACGCAAAAAGTATTTTAGACATTTGTAGAAGAATGATGGCGATTTGTTGAAGAGTGAAATTGAAATGAATGCTATATTAGTATCCTAAGCTTGATGGAAGGAAGATGACAAACACTGTAAAATGTTGGAAAATAGAAAAGCCGCAGCTAGTGATTGCATAATTGCAGAAATATTGCATTGTGAATGTGATTTGATTATGGAGTGACTGTGCAGCTTGTTTAATGTGTGTATGAAATCTGTATCCATGCCTGTTAATTGGAGGAATGTTAATTTCGTTCTCTTGTAAAAAGGAAAAGGTATCAAGTGTGAATGTAAAACTCCTGTGAAATTAATTTGTTATGGGTTCCTGGGAGATACTTGCCAGAATTCAGATCGAAAGACTCCCAAGAGATAATAATCAACATTGAAAAGTGTTTTATTTGGGCAGTGTAGTAATATGAAACTGACAAGATTTATTGTGCATTTGTTGATTAAGGGAAAGCATAGAACAAATGTTCTTTAAAGTAGTCCTCAACTTACAGCGGTTCATTTAGTGACTGTTCAAACTTATGACAATTTTTCACATTTATGACCATTGCAGAATCCCCATAGTCACATGATCAAAACTCAGGATACTTGGCAACTGGCTCATGTTTATGACCGTTGCAGTGTCCCGGGGTCATGTGATCCCCTTTTGTGACTTGCTGACAAGCAAAGTCAATGAGGAAGCCAGATTCACTTAACAATCATGTTAATAACTTAAGACCTGCAGTGATTCACTTAACAATTGTGGTAAGAAAGGTTGTAAAATGGGGCAAAACTCACTTAACTGTCTCACTTAGAAATAGAAATTTTGGGCTCAATTGTGGTCATAAGTGGAGGACTATCCATATATGATGGGAAAAAAACATGGATGAAAATAGAATGCTTGATGAATGATTTAACAGAATATGACAAATATGAATTTGCTTGATCCATGGATAAATGTATAAAAAGTGTAGTGACTTTAGAGGTATCTTAGTTGAGGAAGTGAGTATACATGTGCCATGTAATTGGATGCAGTAAGGACTATGGATCTGAACATTAATTACCAATGTCAGCCTCACTAAGGACCAGGAAATTAACTTCACAGGAAGATTAAAACTATCTTCATCCAGCTTGGCTGGCTAACAGCGACTTGAAAACCTAAATATGTGTATTTTCTCCATCTTGTTATACTTATACTATGAATTAAGGATGCACCTGCCTGAGCAGCTTCCAAATATTATCTCATTTCTCAGGACTTAAAAGCTGTTTCAGCCCTTTCGCCTAGAGAAGGCTTCTTGTATATTTCCGCCAAAGTCATCTCACTTACCAAGAATGAATGAGGATCAAATTGCAAAAGAAATGCAGGGGGTAAGAATACCTAGGTCGGGGGTCTGCAACCTGCGGCTCCAGAGCTGCATGCGGCTCTTTGGGCCTTCTGCTGTGGCTCCCTGTCACCCTGTCATGGCAGAGGGATGAAAGAGCCATCGCCCTGTGGCAGCAGTGGCAGGGCCAGAGTCTTAGTGCAGGAGCAAAGTACCCTTGCACTTGCCTTTGCACGGCAACAGCATTCCACCTTCGTTGCGGTACATTTGCTGTTGCCGCCAGCAAAGAGGACTGGGAGAGAAGGCAGGGGCGGATCTTGCAAGGGTGGGGGCCATATCCCAAGCCTGGCCTTCCTCGTCCCTGTGACACTCGTCCCACAGCCATGCTCACCCAGGTTTTGTGGCTCCCAGTGTTTTGTTTTCTGTTGGAAATGAGCCCAAGTGGCTCTTTGAGTGTTTAAAGTTGCAGACCCCTGGATTAAAGACTGACAAGCCTTCTGGACACATCCTGAAAGAGAATATCTACTTTCCACCCAGTGGTGAAATCCAATTTTTTTTACTACCAGTTCTGTGGGCGTGGCTTGGTGGGCATGGTGTGGCTTGGCGGGCTTGGCAGGGGAAGGATACTGCAAAATTCCCATTCCCTCCCCATTCCAGGTGAAGGATATTGGAAAATTTCCATTCCCTCCCCACTCTAGAGCCAGCCAGAGGTGGTATTTGCCGGTTCTCTGAACTACTCAAAATTTCCACTACCAGTTCTCCATAACCTTTCAGAACCTGCTGGATTTCACCCCTGTTTCTACCCCAGCAGAGTCAGAACAAGAATTAGAAGCCTTATTTTTTTTCTCTTCCTAGTGTTTTCCCAAGGTGCTGCTTTTTCAAGTAATGGCAGCATCCCAGCATTCAGCGTTCCGATTGAATGGTTCAGTTCTGTGAGAAATAAGATCTGCTGGGGAACAGCTTTAAAATTAGGTGCCAGTCTTGGATAAGATGGCAGTGTGTAGAGGGGGAAATTACTTGTCAGGTTGCTGAAATACACATCTATGTATACCTATTTGATTCAAAAGCTTTGCATTCATTCCATATGCTGGCATCAAAGGACTATACTTTGTTTGCCTATTCTCCACTTATTGCATAGAAGGAAATATTCTTCAACATACCTTTCTGCCTGTTTTGTTTTGAATGGAACTTGCATGTTCCATCTTTCAAATATGTTACTTCAGATTTGTCGTGCTAAGCAGGTGCCCACTACTAGAACTAGTGAAGACCCCGCTCCAGCAACTCTGATGATTAGGACATCTGGCAGGCCATGGGTTGCGAATAGTGTTCGCAATGCTCTGATGGTCACTTCCGTCGTAATTGATGCCATGAGGATGACTTCTAGCCACTTGGAGGATGCGTCCACCACAATAAAAAATGTTTGTCCCCCCCATAGGCCCAGAAAAGCCTATGTGCACCCTTGACCATGGTCCCTTTGGACTCTCCCATTCATGGGGTTCTGTGCTTGGTGGCGCTGGTCGGGTTTCCTGGCAGGGCGAACAAATGGCCCACCCATTCTGCGATGTCTTTGTCTATGTCTGGCCACCAGATGTAACTGCGGGCTAGCGCTTTTATTCGCACTATGCCCGGGTGTCCCACATGTTGTGTTCGGAGAACCTGTTTCCTTAGGTGTTTGGGTACGACCACTCTCTCTCCCCATAGGAGACATCCCCTCATGGTAGACAATTCTACTTGTTTATTCTCAAAATGGTTGAAGTCCTCCCCCATCTTCTCTTTTGGCCACCCCCTCAACACCCAGTTTAAAACTTGCATTAATATTTTGTCCTTACAGGTGTGTGTGTGGTGATCTCATGTGAAGTTATGGGGCTGGAGTCTTCGGTGTCGATGAGTAGCACAGAGGTTGTGGGAGTGGGGTCTTCCACCAGTTCCGGAAGGGGACATCTGCTCAGCGCATCAGCGTGTCCAATGTCTTTTCCTGCCCTGTGGATTAGGGTGTAATCATAGGTTGCTAGGAAAATGGACCACCTCGTCATTCTAGGGGACATGTAGTTTGGGGTTTGTTTATCCCCTGCTAGAAGCCCCAGTAGCGGTTGGTGATCAGTCACTAGTTCAAATGGTCACCCATACTCGTGAAATCTCTTTATGCCTGCAACAGCAACCAGTGCTTCTTTATCGGACTGTAATTTCACTCTGCGGGGGATACAGTCTTAGAATAAAAGGCGATGGGGGCTTCAGTTCCGTTGGGTAGCCAGTGGCTGAGGACTGCACTGACCCCGAAAGATGACGCATCGCAGGTCACTATGAGGGGCATGGTTGCCTTGTATAGCAGGAGGATGCTGTTGAATGATCAAAGGTTCTTTACTTGTTGGAATGCGTCTGCTTCCCTGGGTCCCCACGTCCATGGTGTCGCCTTGCCTATGAAGGGATTCTGCTATGGTTGCTTTCTGTTTTAAAAAAACACTATGAAAGTTCAATAGCCCTAAGAAAGCCCTGTTTTGTTGGTGGGGGTTGGCACTTCCTGTATTGCCTTTATTTTGCTCTTCGTGGGGTGGATGCCCGACCCGTCAATGAGGTATCCAAGGAACTCGATTTGTTTGACCCCAATTTTGCATTTATCTTTTTTGACTTTGAGCCGCTTTTCCTGGAACTTCTGCAATGTGTCTCTCAGCCTTTGTAATAATAGTCAGGACATCGTCAAAGTAGGGAACGACCCCTTGGATGCCCTGCAGGAGGCGCTCCATGAGGCTTTGGAATAGCCCAGGGGCCACGCTGACTCCAAATTGCAGGCATTTGCATCTGAATGCCCCCCTGTGAGTCACAATTGTTTGTGCTTCTGCTGTGGCTGCGTCCACTGGAAGCTGTTGGTAGGCTTGGACCAGATCTAATTTAGCAAATATCCTGCCCCTTCCCAAGGAATGCAATAAGTGTTGAACCACAGGCACATGATATGCACTCAGCTGCAGTGCCTTGTTTAATGTCCCTTTATAGTTGGCACAGATATGCACGGATCCATCCGGTTTAAGGGAGTGACTATGGGAGTCTCCTATGTAGCGTGGTCAATTGGCTCGAGGGTCCCCTGTGCAATTAGCTGATCTAATTGCTCATCCACCTTGGGCCTTAGAGCAAATGGAACCCTCCTAGGCTTAATTGTTATGGGTGTCAGCATTCCAAATATCATCCCTAAAAGGATCAGACTCCAAGGCAAAGCTTTCCTCAAAGTTCTGGTTTATT
>JANHFT010010495.1:327852-338831 GCA_032467955.1 Pseudoxenodon macrops | reverse complement strand
TGGCCCCATCTCTGCCTCCGATGCAGAGACCCCGTCCGAGCCCTCCCCAGACTCCAGAGCTGAGCCATATTCCTCTCTGCTGTCCGACTCATCTGCCAGCTCTGCAGGCTGCCGGTGAACCACAACAGTTTAATATTATGGTATCAAAGCTACAAATAAAGAGTATAGAATTCTTTGACTATCTCTTAAGCTGGGCTTGCTTCCCCGTATTTAAGCATAATTAAGGCTACTAGATCTGGACATAGAACTTTCTTTAATTCTTGGTGATCATGTAGCCCATGCAACTATTTCTCCTGAGTCCAAATCTGATTGCCCCAGCATAAGTGGGGTAGAGGCAGGGAGGACAAGTGACAATGTGATAAACTGCAGGAATGAAGCCAAAGGAAGAATATTAACTAACTGTTACTCAGATATAAATATTGTTCTTACTTATTGAGTTAAATTAGTTGCCCCTCTCCCATATATGACTCTTGGTGGCTCACAAGTCAAAATAACAAAAAAAGCAAACCTATATAAATAAAAGAAACTTAAGTAAAAAATTAAAACAGCCAAAACAAATTAAGCCGAAACACAAGACTGATTAAAATACAGTTATGATAACCAGCTTGGAGTAGTGGTTGAGGCAGAAGGCTAGAAATCAGGAGACAGTGAGTTCTAGTTTTGCTTTAAGAACAAAGCCAGGTGAGTGATTTTTGGGTCAATCATTGACTCTCAGCCCTAGGAAGGAGGCAATTCCGGATGGGATGGATTCCGGATATTTTTGCTCCCAGTTCGCTCAGGGTCGTGCTGCGTGTGCGCGTGTACCCAGCAATCAAAAACTAGCTTCTGTGCACGAGCAGAAGCAAAAATTAGCTTCTGTGCATGCGCAGAAGCAAAATCCAAGATGGCAGCGCCCATGGAGACACCGATGGGACCGGCTCTGTGACATCATTGCCAAGTTACTATCCATTCTATAGAACTGGATAGAACCGGTAGGAACCTACCTCTGCAAGGGCAAATCAGTTTTGAAATCTTGGAAATTGTAGGGGCTTGGCAGTCATCAGGAGCCAACAATAACTCTCTCTCTCTCTCTCTCTCACACACACACACACACACACGGGGGGGGGGGGGAAGAGAGAGAGAGAGAGAGAGAGAGAGAGAGAGAACATTTTCTACTACATATGCCTATGCCATCTGAACTACAAAATCCAAGTGATCACTAGATGGCGGTAGTAAGATGTATAAAACTCTTTACTGCCACTTTGTAATCCATATTTTTACAGGCATGATTTCATGGCACTGTGTGCTATACAAAAATCTTGGCCCATCTCTCCCTCAACTATTGACTATGGAAATGTTCCCAACATAGAAGGAATCATATGGTACACAACTGTTTCAGCTTTCTCGTACATTGTCCAGAATCCTCTTTAGTGAGATATATGGCTATATAAATTAGGTAAAATAACTAATTAATTAAATATTATACATAAATAAATATATAGGTTTCTTTAAAAAAAATCTGTCTCCATTTCAGAAAGCTGCCACCAGAGAATTCTAGAACAGCTTTGATAAGAACTCGGAAGAACTCAGAAGAAAGGAAGGAAAGGAAAGAATTAATCACAATGCCACTCTGCTACTACTCTGCCTGCTTCAAAATCAGTGCAATATCTTCTTGACTGTACAGGTAGTCCTCAACTTACAACCATTCACTTAGTGAATGTTTGAAGTTAAAACAGCCTTGAAAAAGTGACTTATGACTGAGTCCCACACTTAAAGCCTTTATAGCATCCCTATGACTACATGATTAAAACTTGGGTGCTTGGCAACTGGCATACATTTACTATGGTTGCAGCATCCCAGGGTCATGTTCATCACTATTTATAGCAGTGATGGCGAACCTATGGCACGCATGCCACAGGGGGCATGCGGAGCCATTATTGAGGGCATGCAAGGCATTGCCCTGTCAGCTGGCAAGTGCGCTGGCCAACTGATTTTTGGCCTTGATTTTCACCCTCGGGAGGGTTCAAGAGTTTTCAGGGAAGCCTCTGGAGGGTGAAAAACAGCCCAATGGGCAAACCGGAAGTTCAGGAATGGACTTCCGGTTTGCCTGTAGGGCCGTTTTTCACCTTCTGGAGGCTTCAGGGAAGCTTCCTGAACCCAATGGGAGGGTGCATGGGGGGCACATGCATGCGCAGTGCAGTGTGCATGGGGTGTTGTGTGCTGGTATGCACATGCGCATTAGCATGCACGTGCTGCCATTTTTGGCACGCAAGAAGAAAAAGGTCATCACTGATTTATAGCATTCCCAGCCAGCTTCTGAAAGCAAAGTCAATAGGGCAGGGGTGTCAAACTCAACGGATCCGGCCTGCGTGGTTCTTAGATCTGGCCTGTGGGGCCACCCTGGAAACAGTGAAGGACTGGCCCACAGTTCTTCTGCCAGTGAAAATGGAGCTTGAGAAGGCCGTGTGTGGCCCTCCTGAGCTCCGCTTTCATTGGCAGAGGATTGCAGGAGGCCATGATGGAGCTGGGTAGCCGAAAATGGAGCTCGTGAGCCCAGTGGCAGAGTGCTCGGGCCACCACAGGTGCCCCCAACAGGAGTGACATTGACAGGAGTGACATGCCCACCCTGGCCACACCCACCTTGAGATCAAACTCAACCCTGATGCAGCCCTTAATGAAATTGAGTTTGACACCCCTGCAATAGAGGAAGCTAGATTTGCTTAACGACTGCCTGGTTCACTAAACAACTGCAGTGACTCTCTTAACAATGATGGCAAAAAGGAGCACAACTCCCTCAACAACCATCTTGCTTAGCAACCGAAATTTTGGGCTCCACTATGGTAATAAGTTAAGAACTACCCGTATATGTTGTGGGAAGCTTTACAAAGTCAATGGTTACAGAGAGAGTTCAAGGTTAGTTTGCCACCCAATCCTCTGCCTATTTTCTGGGCATGCAGCATGCACAAACAAACACCTACCCAGCTTACTGGCATAAGCTAGAAACAGGAGAGATTTAAAGGCCTCCTTGCTTTGCAGAACTTTGAAGCGATCCATTTGGGCTTTGGGCATGGCCTGCATTCTCTTCAGTTCAACCACATGCCGCAGTCCCATTGGTCTGCCAAGGAGAGAGGTTTTATTTCAACCACCCAATCAGGAGGCTTACCATACCTGGGCTGCAAAGAGCCAGGTGATCCCACAGCAGACAGAAAGAGGAAGCGTGACTGCTTTGTTTCAACCTGCTTGGTAGACCACCTCCTGTTGTCTCCTTACCCTTGCCAAACTCTTTCTACTTTGTGAAAATCAGAACCGTTACCGCCATCTTCTGGATGGGGAATGGGTGGAAGGCTTGGGCATGACGTCACTTCCTTGAGCATTGAATGAAGCTTACTGGCTTTGGGGTTTAGGGGGTGGTCACTTTTGCATATCTTCCCTCCTTAAGGACCCCGGTGTCATCTTTGGGGAAGTTATCTAATAAAGGAGAATGTTTGTAGCTCAGGGTTAAAATGAGGGGGTCCTTGGTGCTCCCTGAGCTTGGTTGTTTTCTTGCAGATGTTTCATTACCCAAATTAAGTAACATCATCAGTGCTGTTGATGATGTTACCTAGCTGCAATGTTACCTACATAGGACTGACGATGTTCTGGTAATGAAACGTCTGCAAGAAAACAACCAAGTGCAGAGAGTACCGGGGAAGTTATCTCACTTCACAGTTGAAGTTTGTCCAGAAATTAGCCGGTCCATGACTTCCTCTTCCTCTTGTGTGAATGAGGTACTGTAGTTATCTTTGTGGGACTAAAAAACCTCGGCATTCACTAGAAATCTCCCCCGAATTTACATCTTATGGGATTGATGGCAGTGACAGGGTGACCTGCATCTATCCATAACTCAATAATGCTTTCCCCCTTAAGCCTCGAAAACAAATCCGCTCCTCTTTGCACTAATTGAAGAAAACAGCCAGCGAGTGTCTCATAAACACAGTGTCAGCTCGCATTACGCAAAATTAAAATTCTCAGCTCCAGGAATTCCTAAAGAGGCTGCTTTTTTAATATCGTCCGAATCCGTTTAAGCCTGGGTAATATTGTTTAGGTTGCTATGGGAACCAGCGGCTGCTCTGTTAGCCACCAGTGGATTGAAAACTGGTATATTATTGGGGCCGGATTGACAGACACGATAACTTAGGGAGTCTGTGTATTACCTGTGAGATGGAACAACTGCCATTTTAGGCTATCCAGAGCTTAGACTTTGTGGGCTGCTAAAACATTGCTTTTCTATGATTACTGGAAGGGGCGTTACAACCTGGGATCCACACAGGTTTCTACTGGGTTATTCAGCAAGGGTTGTTCTATGTGCCCCAAATCCTCTGATTTAGTCCCAGGTCAATCTCATTGAAGAATTTGTAATCACGTGATTCATGGTTCTCCTTGTGTGACTGCTGCTTATGTTATTGCTTGCTGCTGGATTTGGACAAAGGTTGGTTAACAGTTCCTGGGGAACTTCAACACAGCTTATTTTGCCACAGGAAAGGAAAAAGGATTCGCTTTCTAAGTTGCTGTAATATTTAGAACAGTGAAGTGAAATAGTGCAATTTTTCCATCGAAAGAAAGAAGGAAAAAGAGAAAGAAAGAGAGAGAGAGAGAGAGAAAGAAAGAAAGAGAGAGAGAGATATGGAAGGAAGGAAGGAAAGAAAGAAAGAAAGAAAAAAAGAAAGAAAGAAAAAAAGGTTAAACCCATAGGAAATCTAGTCATATCAATTAAAGCAAATAATACACCTTGAACCAGTCATCAAAGCTCAGCTTTACCTTCCTCAAAGGATTTTTCTAGGATAAAATTAAATGGGAAACTACTATATATTAGGGCTGTGGAAGCCTTAAGATTTAAAAGAAAAAGGATGCTTCAGAATGGAAATAGATCTTTCCAGATCTTTCCAGATCTGTTTGGCAGCTCTTTAAAGGAGCTGTATCTTTTCACCACCAGCATCCAGAAAACAAAAGCAGGATACAGTCAACTTTCCAAGTTGAGCTTGACTTCTGGTGACTTCCTGGATAGATCCATATAATTTTCTTGGCAATGCAATTTCTCACACTGGTGCTTCTCCAAGATAATTTTCAACTTCCCAGTCCGGCCGAGGATAGAATGAATAGTTATGAGAGGAAAATTACAGTTAACAATGATGACACTAGGAAATTGTGAGAGGTTATTGCTGCTGCTGCTGTTGTTATTATTATTTAAGTGATTTGTATCGCCACTCAAGTTGTACACAGTTGCCCCAGGTGACTTTACAAAGGCTAAAAACATAACAAGAAGAGAACCAATAACAAAATGCACAGAACCCATCACGATGCAGCATATCCAAAACCAGCATATTCCCATTCTAAAGCCATTCTATGCTCTAAGCATTTATATGGAATCTTTTATGAGAAGTGAATCGACTGCTCTGTTTGAAATGCTTCCCAGCTTCCCAGCATTTATATGGTTTTTATCCTGTACAGATCCCTTTCTGTAAAGTTAATCTCCCAACCCAATCTGAAACTCTTTCCATATTCCATACATTTATACTATTGTTCTCCTTGTTGGAGCCTTTTATAAGAGGTAATGTAAACACATTGTTAATCTGCTTCCATGCTGATCTGAAATGACCAAATTTATGGACAGAATATTTCCAATGAAAAGCACAGGCGCCTTTACAAGTGTGCACTTGCCTTGTCCACAGCTTGGTGCAAAAATGACAGGACAACATGACAGACACAGGGCATCACTGGCACTGATGAGATTGTTGTCATAAAATAGTATAAGAAAATAAAGCAACAAAATTGCCTTCATGGAAGACTTACCGGTATTTGGAATTCACTAGATTTTAACTTGAGCTTAAGCTTCATGCTAATGAATATAGATTCCCAAATATTGATTTGTGGAAAGATCTAACACTTTTGCCAATATTAAGTATTTTCATATATTTCTCACATTAGCATAATCCATTTCTCCCCATAGATAAATTGACCATGGTTTACTCAATGAGCTTTCTAAATTGGCGAGAAATTAACCACAGGAGCTGGATTGGCAGAGCAATCTAGGCTAAAATATAGTTTAGTTAGTTTCCTAATACTTTAACTATCTATAATACTTTTTGTCATGAGAATAAAAAGTCACATTCAACTGAAAATTCAGATTATAAAATGCGGGGGTGTTGAATAAGAAGGTGGCTTTTGGGGAGTTTAATGTGTGTGAGTGTGAAAAATCATCATGGCATATGAAGCTGGTCAACTGTGGCTTATTGAATAACTTTTTTGAGCTAATATGTCCACTTTGAGACATAGCAGAAGAAGCCATTTCCTCATCTGTGTTGGAATACCATTCATCCTCCAATTGTGGAATGAGGGAGAGAAAGAATCCTGGTCTCTGGATGTGAATGGGCCATGATGCTCTGGACAGAAGTATTATTTTAAATATCCAGTTTATGAATCACTCTACATGGGGTATCCTTTTACTTTAAAGCAGGGGCCTCCAACCTTGGCAACTTTAAGCCTGGCAGTCTTCAACTCGGGAATTGAAGTTGAATTCTGGGAGTTGAACATTAAGCCTGGCGGACTTCAACTCCCAGAATTTGTGAAGTCCGCCAGGCTTAAAGTTGCCAAGGTTGGAGACCCCTGCTTTAAAAAAACCAAGGAGTCCAACACTAGAGAAGAGGGTAGCCAGTGACTTGCTCAAAGGAAGTTTGCCTCTCTTCTCCCTCATTGCTTCTGGCAGTGTCTACAAAGAACAGTTAATCCAGTTAAGAGCCAGACTACTATTTTAACATCCCAAAGTTTTTTGTGTATCAGAAAAACAGATTCGATGATAGCTTTCCCCTTCCATAAAAAAAAATCAGCGGTGCAAGCTTTGTTTTGGGACTCTTGGGCTTTCCCTTCCTTTTTTTCTCTTAATTCAGTGGTGCTGACCCTCACAAAATCTTATAGTAGCTGGCCCAGTCAGGAGAAGAGACCCCTTTCCTCATACCCAAATAGGAAAAACTTTCTGAAGTGCCTGGGAGGAGTCAGACATTCTTGTGGACTTCTTTCCCTTGTTGCAACAGCATGGGGAGCCCACTTTTGAGCCTGGGAAGGATAATTTAAAGAATATAAAATTGGCCAGTGGGATTAAAAGGTGTTAATGAAGCCGGACCTGAGGCCACCTCAAAGGCTGTTGAGTCTCTGCTTCATGAAGCCGCCTTGTTTAGTTAGGGTTTAGTCAAAATGAAGCAGTCCTGGCTTAAGAGAGGGTTTGTTTACTCAGCGCTGAGCTCCAAAAGCCGTCCTCAGCTGCCTGAAATATTGAAGTGGAAGGTTTAAAGCCGCTTTCCAGATTGCAGGCCAGGCCAGGAGCAAGGAATGAAGGGACCCTGGAAGTACAACAATAAAGCCTTTTCATTTCCAAGAGTCTTCCTAACAATGGCAGTGTGAGGAGTACGATTTCAAATGGAACGTCTCCACCCCCAGCCCTCGAACTTGTCTTGTTAATGTCACAGTGAAGTAACACAGACGAAGCCCCATAACAACATTTCCCAACCAGTTTTCCTCAGATCTATTAGGGGGCTCAGTCCCAGGATTCCAGCTGTTACGGCCAATGGCTGTGCTGGCTGGATAGTCTAGATATTATCAGCCTGACACATCAGCAGGGTACCTGGTTAAAACAATTGTTTTGGCTAGGGATGGAGAACTAGCTTTTGTTTTGGTACAGGACAATCTAGCCTTCACTGGATCATACCATCTTTTGGATGGATTGCAGTGATAATCAAACTAACATTCTGGGGCAGAATTGGAATTAGTTGTTGGTTATTTCGTTTAGGAAGTCATCATCACCCTAGTGTTTTTTGTCTTGGAACTCAATTATAACAGTCTTTTTCCTGTCTCTACCAGAAGATAGACGCTGGAAGATAATAGTAAAAGAACCTGTTATTGAATAATAAGAGTTTGTTAAAGAAAGCAGTTTAAAATGTAAAATTACAGGACCTGGGATAGCTCCTGTGAGGATGAAGAGTTGATCCAATTATAGTAGTGGGTATGCACTTTGGCATGTGTTCAAAACACCAGAGGATGGGTGTTCTACCTCTCAAGGTATTTCCCCATAAAACTTTCTTTGCAAACCTTCACATTTCCCTCTCCCCACCTGTTGGTATCTTTTCCTTGTGATGGGTGGTATTGGGCTACAAAAGAACCAAGATTAGGAAAAACAAGTTTGTGTGTAGCAGTAGAACTCTTAAAGTAATACAATTGACTCAGAGGTAGTATTCAGCAGGTTCTGATCAGTTCTGGAGAACCAGTAGCGGAAATTTTGAGTAGTTCAGAGAACTGGTAAATACCACCTCTGACTGGCCCCACCACCATCTATTCTCTGCCTCCCAAGTCCCAGCTGATCGGGAGGGAATGGGGATTTTGCAGTATCCTTCCTCTGCTATGCCCACCAAGGCACATCCACAGAACCGGTAGTAAAAAAAATTGAATTCCACCACTGAATTGACTCTCTTGTATTCCAGTAGACAAAACATCATTAACATTTCTTTTTGATTTCACAACAGTCCTATCCAACGTCTGTGCTGATCTCACCCTATCTTGGATATTGTGTCAATTTCTGTGAACTACTTACTGAGAAGGATTTGATTCAGTCAGAATAGGTTCAGAAATACCTATAGAAAATAAAGCTTCTGAAGAGAGATGGAAGGAATGTTTAGCCTTGAGAAGAGAAAATTGGGAGAAAACATCTCCCTCATTTCCTAAATCAAGGTATAAAATAACAGATTAAAGTTGAGGGGTTTAATGATAGGAATGATAGGGAAAAAATCAGTAGGAATGATAGGAAATTTAATGCTAGGGGAAAAAAATAATATGAGCAGCTTGATAGCTACCCATTATCTAGAAAGATGATGGGTCCCCTTCAATAGATGAATTCCAGAAAAGACTAGGTAGCCATCTAGCAAGGATGATTTATTTAAACTTATGCTTTAAGCAGTAGATTGTAATTGGACTCTCTAAATGAGCATGTTTAATTCCATGTTTCTATATAAGCTATCTAGAAGATTATAGGAGATGAAAGTCCAATAACTGTGCTAGGCCACCAAATTGGGAAAGACTATTTGGGAATACTCTCTATAATTGAAATATCTGTATTCCATTTCCCATTGGTTTTGTTATACAGCATTTTGAATCTTCAGGAGTACCAGAATTATTAAAAGAATTTAAAATATATTGAATAAATAAACTTTCCTCACCTTGGACTCAATTCCTGGCTATTGGAACAGACATGGTTTGCTATTGTGTTTCTGTTTTTTTTAAAAAAACTTTTCATTTTGGCCTACATTCATGGGATTTTCTGATGATCACACATCCAAGTACTAAACAACTATAACCTTGCTTGTCTGTCTGTCTGTCTGTCTGTCTGTCTGTCTGTCTGTCTGTCTGTCTGTCTGTCTGATTGCTTTCTATAGCCACCCATTTTAGTAAATGACTCTGGACAGTTTACAATTCAAAACATGTATTATAGTTAAAATATTTTTTTTAAAAAACAATAAAAAATTAAAAAATTAAAACCAGTAGAGAACATTAAAACAACTAATTCAAAGTACACACAAGAGCAAAATATCTGGCCCTTTAACAATGTAGCCAGGAGATGGGCCCCTTAGCACATGTGGTGCTCTAGGCTTAGGAACATTTTTTAAAATTTCAAAATCAACCAAGGCAGACAAGATGTTCCCACTTAACCTGGGTAAAGAAAACACGGCACTATTATTAAAGTTGTAAATTGCTGTTCTGCCAAAAGATCCAGAAGATTAACAGGCAAATCTCCCATTCAGATTATGTCTAGTTCCATTCTCCTGTCCCCCAACTGATATCTCCTTGCTATAGTCTTTGTGATCCCTGAGAATTGCCTAAATCCCAAATTCATTTTGTGGCAGATTCTTTTCACTATCATTGAGTAGACAGGTCTCAAACTCTGTTGAAAGACAGACGTATCCTTCATTGCGATTTTTCATTGTCGGATTCTGGTTATCAGTTATCATTCAGGTATACATCAGCATTTCCCTCTCAAACGAATCCAGCCTGGTTGAATAAGAATCCATTAAGGTAGCCAATATGTAACTTCAAAATAAATGGGTAAATTTGACGTTATGGTAATTCACATTTATTGAGGCAAATTTGGAAAAAATTACTGGATTGAACTAGAAATACAAAGAAAGGCAGGGGACCAGGTGACGTGTATATATACTCAATCTGCTGTTTATGCCATTAGTATAAATAAGCTGGTTTGAAGTCCCTGCATTACCTTCTTGTGGTCTTATTTCAAAGAGCTTGGACTGAACAACCCTTTAATGTATTCAAAAATGGAATTCTGACATTCTATTATAGAATCTTCTCTGAAGTTCCAAGATTTTCCCAGTCCTTTCTTCTTGTACCGGTAATTATTAATCTTTAAGCTAAGTTTGAATATAGAATTGTCCTCTCTAAGGTGGGACCTATGGTTACTTTAACAATCTTGCTCAGTGTTAGGATCCCTCCAGGTAATATCACACAACTTTCACTGAGATATATTGTAAGCAATGTACCACTTTAACTTAGCGAATCTGTCCTAATTTTCAGGACAGAAGCCCCAAGCAACTTTGAAACTAAAGGACCAAGGAAAATCCAGTTAAAATTAAACTTGTACAACAAAACAGATACAGCTAGTAAGACCCAAAGGGACTCCCCCAAATTTAATAGGCCATTTGTGATAAATCTGAGCCCCTGGGTAACACATTTCTGGGCTTAACACCTTTTACCTTTTTCTTCCAGTCCCCTTGACCACATTTCAGTTTTCTCTAGTCATTTATTCCCAAGCTCGTGCTGTTGGTTACGATGTAGGTGTTCCATGAGTTTCACTCTAATACATTTGGATAGCAACAAATTGGGAAATGTTGCTTTTTATTTATTTATTTATTAACAGAGTTGGAAGGGACCTTGTAGGTCATCTAGTCCAACCCCCTGCTCAAGCAGGA
>JANHFT010010495.1:311769-323519 GCA_032467955.1 Pseudoxenodon macrops | reverse complement strand
ACCAAGTCACGCCCACAGAACCGGTCGGGAAAATTTTTGAATTTCACCCTTGGTCACGTGATCAAAATTCAAACGCTTGGCAACTGACTCATATTTGTGACTTTTGTGACCTTCTGACATGCAAAGTCAATGGGGAAGCCAGATTCCCTTAACAACCATGTTACTAACATAACAATTGCAGTGATTCACTTAACAAATGTGGCAAGAAAAGTTTTTTTGGGGCACAACCCACTTAACAAATTTCTCACTTAGTCACAGAAATTTTGAGCTCAATTGTGGTTGTAAGTCAAGGGCTACCTATACCGATGTTCTCTTAGGAAAACTAACTCTGGCAAAATATTTTAAAGGACCCGAGAAGCAACATGAAAGATAATCTTCACATCAAGGAATCCCCCAGACAGTTATAGTCAGACTGTTCCTATCCCCAATTTGGCAATGCCTTGCTTTTTCTGATGCCTTGTGGCTCAATTGGAGATTTATTTGGTCTGAATTATCTGGCCAGGAAGGGCTGCGCTGGCTGAGATTTCTGGAAGTAGTAGCACAGGAAAGACTATTTTAGAAAAAACAGTACAGTGACGAATGTACTGTTGGAAGATCTGAAAGATCAGGTTAGGGACATACCATCACAGAGAAAATCTGCCTATATGTTCACTAAAAGTTGATATTGACTTGATGGCATGCAATCAATTAATCAATAATGGCAATATACTGGAAGAAGCAATACAACCACACCATCCTGGGACACTGCAGTCATTGTAAACACATGCCGCTTGCCAAGCACATAATTTCGACGGCATGACTGTGACAGTTGTAAGTGGCGAGAACTGGTTGAAAGTCACGTTTTTCAATGCCACTGTAATTTGAAACAGTTAAGTGAATGGTTGTAAATCGAGGACTGTCTTTGCCTTAAAGCACTTGTGCCCTCTGTAATCACCATGGAAATCCAGAGATTGATGCAACTGCTTGAGGGGGGTTACAGACAGGTGCAAGGTTTTCACACCCAGGTGGTGTGAAGCACCTTTTGGAGACCAAAAACCCTTTAGAAATGTGCAAATTATTGCACAGTAATTATGCAATTATTATTTTGCAACAGTTATACCAAAGAGAGTTTCAGCATATAAAAAAACCTGCACCAAAGAAAGAGACTTTCCCTTGGCTTGGAAGATCTGTGTGGAGTCTTCATTTCTAGGCAAAATAATTGATGATGCCTTGCAATACCTGATACAACTGCATGATTGTGATTTTGGGGGTTCATTTCATTCAGGGTGAAAGTTTCATTTCAAGTTGAGATTTAGTTCTGAAATTGTTTTGGTTGCCTTGGTGGTTGCTCTACACCAGATACTGCGTAGCCTAAACACAAGTCGTCCCAGTTGAGTGATACAATTAGTTGTTAAGCAAAATATTTGCCAAATGACTGTGTTTATGAACATATTTCAGCTTTCCATTCTTATGCAGACCTGTGAAGCTTGTAAATGTGAGGATTAGTCACAAGGTTAGTTTTTCATCATTGTAACAACAGCTGGTTGTTAAATGAGGCAGTCACTAAACAAGGGTTATCTGGACAGCCCTGATAATTCTCCTGGATCTCTCCATAGCTATGGATAACCTTGATATTCTAGTTTGCCTGGCATAGCTGGGCCTTTTGACAGACCCGGGCCTTGGGAACTTCCCAAATATAATGCTGGAAGATTATTCTTAGACACTTAGGATGTTAAATTATGGTGCTTCTCGGAATACATCTTATACTGTACCTTGTGGTGTTCAATAATCTCATGAAATTACTGGTGGGAGTGATCCAGAGTTTTGAAGTGAAGCATGCAATTTGAAACATGCAAATGCAAGTAGATAAACAGGCACCACTTTGACAGGAAGGTAACAGAATATAGTCATGCTGGCCACATGACCATGGAGGTGTCTTCAGACAACGCTGGCTCCCTTGGCTAGGAAATGGAGATGAGCACCTCTCCCTAGAGTCAGACACAACTGGACAGGGGAAACCTTTACCTTCTATGTTGATGATGCTCAACTCTACTGCTTCTTATCATTCAATTTCAAATAAGTACATAATCAATATTGTTGCACATTCCCTAAATCCAATAATGGGTTAGATGAAAGGAAGAATAAAGGGAAATTAAATCCAGACAAAACTGAGCTGCAGTTGAAACACACAAAATCAAATTAAAGTGTTAAGATGCAGCTTGTTTTGGATCAAGTTGTACTTCCTCCAAAAAAGCACAAAGTATTTGCAATCTGGGAGTGCAAATCTTCCAATCTCACTAGATTCTTGGATTGCAGCTGGAGCAAGGAGTGCCTTCACGCCATCACTTTTAGTGTGCCAGCTGCATCTCTGTCTGAATCAATTAGTTTTGGTGATAATTAGCTTGGATTATTTCCCAGCTTGGTTTCAATGTGACTCTCCTCTTGAAAAGTATTTAGAAGTTGCTCTTGGTGTAAAATGTGGCAATTAGGTTGCTACCTGGTACAAGATATCGGAATCATATGATGCCTGAACTGAAAGACCTGTGTGATTTCTAGCTACAGTTTAACACTTCAAATGTTGGAAATAACATTTAAAGCCCTTTATGGCTGAATGCCTAACTATAGGGAACCATCTCTTCCCTCATGAATCTGTGCAGTTGTTGAATATGCCAGGAGAGGCCTCTTGCAAATACTTTTGCTATCAGACATTTCCTTTTTTGGCTGGTCAGGTGAGGATCTTCTCCTTACAGCTCCCAAGACTCCAAAATGAACTTTCTTGGGAGTTACATTTGGCTCCCACTCTTCCAGTGTCTCAGAAATCTGCAAAGTCTTTTCAAAGACTTTTAACCAATAAATGTGCTTACTGTGTATTTTATGGTTAGTTTTAACTTATCTTTTCATATTGCTATATTCTGTTTTTATTCTAAACTTTTGAAAACCTCCTTGACTGCTTGTTTGGAAAAAGGTGAGGATAGATAGATGATAGATAGATAGATAATATAAAGAGATGAAAGTGTGGATAATTGATGTGACAATACCAGAGGAGAGTAGAATAGAAAACAAAGAATTAGAGAAGATAACAAAGTAACAAAATTTGAAAATCGAAGTTGAATGTTTCTGGCTTAAGCTGGCCACAGTGGTCCCAATGGTTATTGGCATATTGGGTTGGCTACCAAAAACCTTGATTGGCCCTTGGAAAATCTATGCATTGACAAGATGTCCATCTTCCAATTACAAAGGTCAAACTGTTTGGATCTGTACACATATTACCCCAATACATTATAACATCCTGGATTTTTGGGAAGAACTTGATGCGCATGAAGGCCAACACCAGCTAAAGAACTGGCAGTTGTGATTTTCTATTGTTGTGTACATGTTAATAATAATAAGTCATTTTCTCCTACAGCTGGCATTTGCTGAAATTCTTACTTTACAATTAATTCTCTCTCTCTCTCCACCCCCTACTCCCCTCACACTCCACACACACAATATATCCATGCCTACAACATTTGTAGCAGAGGTGGGTTCCTAACAGTTTGGTCCTGTTCTACTGAACCGTTAGTAATTTACTGGCCTGCCATGCCCCCGAGTTGGTTCTTTCATCTTGGATTTTGCTAAAAAAGAAGCTTTTTTAAAAGCACTGTGCATGCGCGCAAAGCGCAAAGTGTGCACATGGCCGCAGCACGCCCCTGAGCAAACCAGCAGTAACAACATTTAGAACCCACCACTGATTTGCACCTAATCCCTGGAGAAGTGTCCAAAAAGAAACCAAGAAGGTACTTATGACTGAACAATGGAAGTCCTGTCTCTTTTTTATTATATTGTATATACAAATAATGTGAATGTGCCCAGGCTGACCTTTAGAGATGGATGGGACCAGTCATGACTGACTGCGAGAACTTTTCTTGCTGCCCAGAACCAAGTGAGTGATTGTCCTTCTTCTGGAGGAGTTAGCCAACTGCTTGAAAGCAACATTCTCTCCCAGCAGATGCCTCCAGCCCAGAGAAAGATTATCATCCTCCTGCTGATGTCCTAAGAGTCGGGAGAGCTGCAGGAGGCCAATTTGAGGTCATGAGTCAAGGACGGAGGGAGGTTATGCCACTCTCTCTTCAATCATGCTGCCCCAATTTGAACTTTTGGCATGGATCCTTGGCAGGAGAATGAAGTTAGCATGAGAAAACTGACAAATTGTTCGGCTAGAGAAACCCAGAATATATGCTTGTGTAAGGATCATTTGAAAACAGATTCACCGAAAGCAGATTGCAGAAAAAACTGCCAGAATATTCAGTAAAATTCAGTAATGCTTGAAGCACAAATATTTGGTTGTGGCCCTCTGTAAAATTTAAAAACAACAACAACTAACAAGTATTGAAAGCTTTGGAAGAAAGTTAAAGGATATTTACAACTAAATTACAGTGCCTTTCGAAAATGGATGCGTTTGTCTATGACCGGAATGGGTTCAGGTGTTTAGATGAGATTGTTCTATTGTCACCATTTACTTTCTCTGCCCCCTTTCCTCAGTGAAGGAGGTCACTGGATTTGTATTTTAGAGACATAGATGAATGATAGGAACATACTAAACTTATTTGTCTGTTTCATACTTTTCCACCAATCCCATCCAAGAAAAATCTGTCAATGTATCAACCAATCCTAATGGCCCTCAGTCACATCCCTCTCTTTATCTTTCTAGACATACTTCAGAACATGTCATGAAATTGGGCTGGAATCTGGATCAAACTCCGATGCTATTAGGATTTTTCGTAGAACAAACTAGAAACTTTGGACAGCTCTGAGTCCCTATGAGCTTCCCAAAGTTTCTATTTATTCTGAAAAAAATCCTAATGCCACTGGAGTTTGATCTAGATTCCGGTTGAATTTGATTACATGTTCAGAAGTATGTTTAAAAAGAGAAAGGGAGGGATGTGAACCAGAGGTGGGTTCTGAATCTTCTTACTGCCGGTTCGCTCAGGATTGCACCTCGAGTGCGTGCGCAAAGCGTGCAAGCGAGCACATGCACGGCAGTCAAAAACTAGCAAAATCCAAGATGGCGGGGCCCACAGAGCCACTGACAGAACTGGATCCATGATGTCATTGTGGAGTTACTACCTACTCTATAGAACCGGATAGAACCGGTAGGAACCCACCTCTGATGTGAACACTTGACATATTAAAATAATCTACCTTTGGAGAAACAATGATAATGCCTCTAAGATACAAAGCAACTCTTCCTCTTTTCTACACGGCAATAAAAAACAAGCCAATTTGTTTTAAAACTAAACTTTTTATTTACAGGCGGCACTTCAAAATCCCGCCCCTTTTCAGTCATTATTGTCCCACTGATTTCCCTTTTTAGTCAGTGAGAGAGAAAAAATTGATCTCGCTAATTCTCCTGGGTTGATTTTCTACCTATTTTCCTTAACCAAAATACACACATTGGAAGCTCTCGGGTACGGAGGTCATCCAAGCTAGCCTAGAATATCTTTCAAGTTATGAACATTTCTGGTTTAGCTAATCAATTCCTATTGATTTCTTAGCTGTGTCGTGCCAAGCTCCGGTGGGCTATATTAATATTCTCGGCATGAGGAAAGGCTCCTTTCCCTTAGTAGCTAGGGGTGATATTACTGATCCAGATAGTATTCAAACTCAATATCCTGTTTCTCCTTTTCTCATTTCCTGTTTGCAGTCCTGAATGCCAGCCGTTGTCAGAGAGAGGACAGTGAGAGAGGGGAAGATTAGACGAAGAAAGGGGTGGCGAGACTCTGGCTTCTTCTTTTCTATATTACAGATTTAATAATGACAAAAGAACATCATTAAACATTCATTAGAATTATTTAATTAAATTTTGCTTTGGAGGGGGAGTCAAGGGGGGGGGAAAGAGAGATTAGATATGATGCACAAAAAAGAAAGCAATATTGACTGGAGAGAAAAAAAAGAGCCAGTGAGGGTTTAGATTAAAGTCTCCACTGTTTTTGGTTTTAATTTCTTATTATTATGATTTAAAAAAAAAGATTGCAGAAAACTCTTACAAGATAGCTGGAGGAAAAGAATGGCTTGCTAAAACAATGGACTTATATACACAGGACATATAGGTTAGCGTGCACATATGTATTTGTGGGTACATGCAAACATATGTCACTGTTTGCTGATGAAATGAGACAGGTGCAATGATTGAAAGAACTTGGTTTTAGCTGCAGAAAAGGAGACAGCATGGAAAAACAGCAGTATTCCTAAGAGAAACTTTATTGCTTTGCTTCTAGTTTCCTTATCAGTGCAAAAGTTCAGCTATTTTTCTTTTGGAAAATCCGTGTATGAAGATGGAAGAAAAAGTCCCAGAATAGTGGTAATTCAGTGACAGAGTCAGAGTACACCTCAAATTGGCAACTATATCAAGTTATATGACGACAAATGCAGCAGAATTCAGTGGGACTTAGATCTGTACAGATGCATAAAAAATTGGACCTGGGTTCAGCACCCAATAATGAAAACTCCCTGTACAAGTGTAATACATTCTTAATGACTTTATAATAACATTATCCATTTGCAGGTTCGTTTCATTTTTCTTTTAACCACGAACACTTTAGATTGATTTTGCTATCAGCATTAGCATTTCTAAAATTCCTTATGTAAAGGCTTCACCCAGTACAGCTACAAACAGTTGAAATAGCAACACAAATAAAACATGACACTGTTAATCACTGAGAAAGTTTGCTGGGTAGTAACTGCTTCCCCCCTCTCCCCCTTGCTTTGCCCCCCTGTACTAATTGCAGTTCTTCCTTTACTTTTCCTTTATGGTTTTGCTATACTGATTGCAATTTTTGTTTTTCTGCTTTTTCAGTAATGTATTATTCAGAGAAGTGAAATGATAATTAGGCGAATTGAAATAAAGTAACATAAAAGGAGCTAGGGTTTTTGAAACAATAGTGAGCAGATGCTCTTACTGCTCTGATTGGAGGATTGGAGGAGACAAGGCAGGATCTCTGGTTAGGAAAAGAGGCAGATAAGCCAGATGTGAGGCCATTTGCAGGTTTCCAGGTGTTTCTGGAAACTTTCTTGCCTATTTTCACTTCTGGGGCATGCCCAGCAACGAACCCCTCAGGAGGACCCATCATCCATAAAGTTGGCAGAGCTGAAGAAGGGCTACTGTTCAGGGGTAGATCACATATATTGCATGCAAAATGCTCTGGGTTGAAACCATGGCAAGCCTACTTTAAAAAAAAAAGTACCTAACAAATTATAGGGATAATTTCTGTCTGAACGAACCGGGTTAATCAGTGGTCATTTGATATGGATTGTACTTGACTAGATACAGACTTAATCTAAGTTTTTGATGTGCTGACATCAAAAGAATTACAATACAATACAATACAATTACAAGCAGGGGGTCGGACTTGAAGACCTCCAAGGTCCCATCTCTGTCTATTCTATTCTATTCTATTCTATTCTATTCTATTCTATTCTATTCTATTCCATTCCATTCCATTCCATTCCATCCTTGCTTCCCCACCTAATATTCCTATTATTAAAATGTACTGGCTCCAACAAGGAAAGAACTTGATTAGTCTATTTCTAGTTGTAGCAAGTTTTAGTCCTTGTCACTTTTATAATTTCCCTTATCAGTTCTCTTACCTTTCTGTAGGAATTTGAATAGTTTTTTTTAAAACCTGGGTTAAAATTGGTACTAAACTGTATCTACATATGTGTTTTTGAATATGTCTTGCCTTGCCTTACCACATACATTCCTAAATGAATTTGAAAGCACATTTTTTGCCAAGGATGTCATCTAACAAACAGATCACAATTTCTTTTCTTGCTCCTCTCTTGTCAGGATTAAGTGGTATTTTAACACAATCTTTGTGTATCCAGTCTCAATTGACATGACTTTTGCCAAGTGATGGAATAAGTCTGGAACCGCACAGGGATGTGCATTTTTGGGGTTGCAGCATAAATTATTATATGGAGGCAACAAAATCCAGAGGATATTTGGATAACATTTAATAAAGCTAGTCTATGGTACATCACAGTTACTTTATCCTTAGAAATAGTATTATTATCCTAAATACATAAAATGGGCATGATGTACCTCTGCTGTTTATTTGTACATTAATTCTTGTCAAAGGTGGGATGGTAGTGGTGTACATATTGTTTGCATATGTGAGGTTTCTGCTACTTTCTTTAGCTGTAAAGAATGAAAATAATAATTAATTATGCATTATTTTGGTTTAAAGACTCAGACCATTCCCTTTTTCTTTATATTTTCTTTCTACACAGCATCTATGAAGGATATACTGCTTTGAGGGTGGAGGTTCATTCTCTGAGCTTGTGGGTTGGTTTCTGAATGTTTTATTACTAGGCTAGATAACATTTTCAGCAGAGTTTAGGGGATGTCAATGTCAGTGTTCCTCCATTTATAAGGGCTTTATGCAGTCAGTGAGTCTTGTGATGGGGAGGTCATATCAGGTGAGCACCTAGTGATAGGTCAGGTATGGGTTGCATCAACTGGGGGGTCTTGTGATGGGCCAGGTGTGGGTCACATCACATGAGGGTTATTGGGATGTGAAGTGCTGGTTTGGGGAATGGGTGTGTGTGTGTGGGTTGGTTGGTTGAGAGTTGGTGCTGTAGCTGGTTGGCTGTGCAGTTGATTTGAATTCTGAGGGGTTCATAGGCTGGTTCTAGGTAGATGTGTCTATTGATGGAATTGTTTGTGGAGTGCCAGATTTCGATAAACTCATGGGTGTGATGGGTGGTAGCATGACCAATGATTTTTGTACTTCTCCAGTTGAATTGTTGCCGTTCAGTGTCAGTGTGGGTCAAGGGTGAGATTGAAAAGTTTTAGCAACCAGTTTGCTGCTGGATTACTGGGTGGGTGTGGCCTACACCAGGCTCCGTAGGCTTTCCTCGAGCCTACAGGAGGGCAAAAACGGCCTCCTCCGGGCACCAGAGGCCCTCTAGAGGCTGAAAATGGGCCTGTTTCCAGACTTCTGGTACTTCTGTTAGGCCCGTTTTTCACTGTCCCAGAGACTCCACGTGGGCCCTGCACATACCTGGAATCCAAAATGGGCTGCATGGAGACTCCTGTGAGGGGTGGGGCGGGGTAGGCAGGTTCCGCCAGTCCTTGCAACTACCAGTTCGGCAAACCAGATTAAAGTTAACATCCGGTTTTCCCGAACTGGTCCAAACCGGCTGAATCCCACCCCTGGTGTGGGTAGAGATTAAAGATTTGGGATCATGGTGATTGACTGCCAGCTGGTGTTCATGGATTCAGACTGACCCATCACAAGAACCATCACAAGGTCCTCACCTGACGTGACCTCCCCATCACAAGACCCACTGACCACATGAAGCCCTTATAAACAAAGGAACACTGACAGCCCCTAAATGCCACTGAAGATGTTACCTAGCCTGGTAATGAAACATTTAGAAACCAACCCACAAGCTCGGAGAACAAACCTCCACCTTCATCCTTCATCCGAGCTACAGATATGCAAAGATATCGCTTTCCTTAGCCACCGGTGAAGAAAGTTAACATTGGCAAAAACGTAACATTGCACAAAGGTTCCCAACAGGTAGAACCTGTTTGAATCTACACAGTGGTGATACAAGTGGAAAAATGTCATTTCCCCCCCTGTGAATATTGTACCTTGTTTGGTGTCTCTATTCAGAATACAGGAAAAGATGGATAGAAAATTATCTGCAGGCAAGATAGATGACTTTATAAGGTGAATGAATAAGTTTGTAAGGTTTTCTTTTTAAGAATATCATCGTTTTATCTCTTTTAGGTTGTGATGAGCAAGTTTGTGGAGCCCAACAAATTAGCAGTACCAGAATATACTGATCAATACCTTGTCAGAACTGAACCTATCTGTCTGGTCTGAACATCTAGAGAAGGCCTAATGAGAGAGAGAGCCCCTGATCAAGACACATATGGGGTGAAGGCTAGGCAATAAATCTTCTCTCTGATAGTCTCACATTTTGATTTATACTTTTGCTCCATCTCTTCTTGCATGTTGCAAGCAGTTAAAGCCATTTTCCAGTTTGCCTTTGGATCTTGTTTATTGTGGCTGTCCATTAAAGGGATTTTTTAAAATTATTTTTGGTTGTTTTGACTCTTGTACTTATGCTTTGTGGTTCGATTTATAAGTACTGTTAACCAAACCAACAGAGAAATAAATACCTTTCCTGTTATTTGTTTTAAATAACTCCCCCACTAATAGTTTAAATGTTTGTGTAGAACTGGGAGAGACAATTCTTTTTTTTTTACTCTTGTAAGTTGATTGAAGGCTTTTTTCTGTTCAGTTGTGTTCAATTCTTGGAGACTGCCTGGAAAAATCCCTGCAGTTTCCTTGATGAGGTTTTTCAGAAGTAGTTTGCCATTGTCTCCTTCCCAAGGCTGAGAGAAAGTGACTAGGCCAAGATCACCCAGCTGGCTTTGTGCTCAAAGCAGGACTAGAACTCACAATCTCCTGGTTCCTAGCTTGATGCCTTAACCACGACACCAAACTGGCTCTCAAGTTGATAGATGGTCAAACATAAAAAGTTAAAAGGAGACTGTAGAATCAATCTCCAAAATCTTGACATAAGCTCTATGTATTGGAGGATGTTTGCGCATAGAGAGACTGAACGTAGGAGGCCCTAAGTATATTTTCTGATTAGCAGGGGAAGGCAACTCTTCTAGGACATTGGAAAGCTCCTAGAGATGGCAGACTTTGCTTCAGATTGTACTCATCATAAGAACTCTTTCTATAGAGATATTAAAGAGGTTCTCCAAATTATATTTTGGGGGGTTTGTGTTGGGTTTAAAGGATTATTTCACTCTTGATTATTCCCCTACAATCCTTATTGTATCTTTATTCAAATATTTATTTTTAGAATTTTTCATGTAGTTTCCATGGCATTTTTATAGTCTTGCTTCCTCGAATGCCTGAGAGGCAGAGGAGGCGATAACATGATTAATAAATAATATTCAAAGCCCATTGAATGTTTAAATAATGATAATATCTATCTATCTTGAAAGTTTGCACCAATTTTATATGTCAGTGTTCTGATCTTGTTGTCCAACTTCTAACATTGTATATTCTCTCTTGAGTGACATCCTATCTTGAGTGACAGGTTTTCAGGAAAGAAGATTCAAACTTCCTCATCTGAGAAATGTACAGCACTGAGCATAGGATCAATGTTAAGTGTAAAGTTATTTCTTTTATTATCACTATTCCCTGAGAGGGGCTTCTGGCAGGTTTTAGGAACTGAGGTGTCTACAGCTCCATCTTCAGTTTCCTCAAATAACTTTTCTAACAGCTTTGAAGGTTAAGGGATACACACAGAGAAAAAGGCATACACATACACAACATCATTCTGAATTTTCTTTTTAGGTCCATCAGTCCAATTCTGAACCTGGAATTGCTGTGAAATTCTGATTGCAACTGAAACAACTGAACAGAAGGAGAAGTAAACATTGTAATCTATGATTATATAAATTATGATATAGATGATAGATAGATTAAAAAGATAAATAGATAGATAGACAGAGATATAGTTATAGATAGACGATAGATGCAGTAGATTAGATAGCTAGATGATAGCTAGATAGCTAGATAGATGATAGATAGATAGATAGATAGATGATAGCTAGATAGTTAGATGATAGATAGATGATAGATAGATAGATAGATAGATAGATAGATAGATAGATAGATAGGCAGACAGGCAGGCAGGCAGGCAGGCAGGCAGGCAGGCAGGCAGGCAGGCAGGCAGGCAGGTAGATGATAAATAGCATT
>JANHFT010010495.1:281102-292852 GCA_032467955.1 Pseudoxenodon macrops | reverse complement strand
TCACACTTGGCCAATAAAGAATTCTATTCTATTCTATTCTATTCTATTCTATTCTATTCTATTCTATTCTATTCCATGGAGGAGCTATAAAATGAGTCCATGAATCCTTATAGAAGGTACAATATAACTGTACATGAACTGTGGTTTTAATGGCCCCTTGTTCACAAGAGGCACAATCTCAGCTTATATGGGACTGTTTTGCACTGGTCCTCCAGAACTGCTATGGGGAGAACATTACAATGTGCTAGAGTTAGTGCCCTCTGAAATTTAGAGTCAGTTATGTAAGTCTCTTGCTGGTTTGTGAACAGAGACTGACTGCTAGAACAGACAGATAACATGCCTTGTGGAACATATTCTGAAGCTGGTGTTGAAGCCCCAAGGTTCAGTGCTGAACGTATGTAACCCCTGCAGTCACTGTACTCCCATTGAATGTGAAGCTCAATGATCAAAGCTCTTGATGTTGGGAGATAGCAACCTCCCACCTCGTCTCCTCCAGCCTTGTACTTTCAGGCTCAGCAACAGAATATAATGGATCTGGAGTGTTGGTTAATCATTTCAAAACATGTTCAGGGTGAGCAATTACTGCAGGCTCTTTTCCAGCTTATCACTGGAAAGTGTTGAAGGAAATACATTCAGGGTAGTGGATGCTCCCTGCAGCCCATTGGTATTTGGAGTTGCAACCTAAAAGCCCTCTATTAAGAGCCCATAATAATGTATTTGAGAAAGTGGAGGGATGTTTGCAAAAACATCTAAGATTGATCCTTCTTACTGGCTGGCAAAGGACTGTGCGAGGACCGAGGGAGGATATTTTATTTCATCATTCTCAACCAGGGCATTTTTTTCTAGACAGTAAACAAAGAAGAAAGGTCCTTGCCCTTAGGAGCATGCAAAGCAAGCTTAGTCTCAACAGTGTTGATAGGAAGACAGGAAAAGGAGGGGAGTGAAGGGATAGGCAAGAAGAAACTTACACACTTGGCATTCTTTGGGTTCAAGGAGGGTGCACCAAATGTTCAGGGCAAACATCCAGGGCTATCCTCAGCAGGAAAGCCTCCAAAGGCAGCTGGCTGGATTAACATAATTTTAAGGTACGCAAACGAAACAAGGCACATTGTCACCTGAAGTGGGAAATTTCAGGTTGACGTGCTAAGTTGAAGGGGACTCCCTGAAAGACCATAAAATACAGACACTAATAATGCTTAATTGCACAACTGTTTCTGTGAATACATATTAAGGACTTAATGAAAAAGTGGATTTGATTCCTAGAGGACCAAGGAAGTAAGGCCAATAGGTAACAACGGAATAGAACAAATCTATGCAGGATTGGATATGATTTTTTTTTTAAAGTAACTGCAAGCATTCTCTCAATGATACGTGTATATCCTGATGTTGGTTTTCTGTATTCAGAAAAATGAGCCTCCTTCTATGTCCTTGAAAGCTATTTCATGTATGTACTCATACAGATTTCTGAAAAATGCACCAAGAAAATAATTATTTGATCCAATTAGTTATTTTTTAATATTAGATTTTAAAACTGAGAACGCTGGATTTTGCAATCTTCACATCTTAATGTCAATTGGCATAGACATATCCATTAATGGGCACTTATTCTGCATTGTTTATTTTTATTTTAATCTGGTTTTGCAGTTAGGACACCAACACTTTGCATTTAGTCAATGGAAATCTTAACACAACTGACCTTTAAGATGTTTAATAAGTTTCAAGCATACATATTTTATATTACTTTCAATACTTTTTCTGCACTCTTCTCTAAATTGTACTGTTCACATGAATGTCTTTTTATCCACTGCACAGATAAATGGATACATTTATTTACAGATAAAGCAATTCAATTAACAATATCACTGAACAAACTGCTAGCGCTGTTTATGAAAACCCACATGGAACAATTGATAGAAAATGAAATTAGATATGGGACATATAAAGTTCCCATATCTAACAGTAAAGATCTGCGAGTCAAAACAAAAACGAATATTGCAAATATTTGATATGTATGAATACTAGAGAGTTTATTATTGCTACCTGTACACAAAAATCTGGTTACCTAATGGTCAATGTTAAATTGGTGCTAGATAAGGATCAAAAGAATTCACAGGGAACTGGAGTTAGGTCTCCTATGGGAACCCAAAGATTCCAAACTGATGACATATTTAACTCTGCCTTATAGTTCAGCCTGCTCATCTTTTATATATTACTTATTAAATAATCCAACATTATTAACTATAATGAAATGTCAAATATTGTGATCAGTTAATTACAATATACTAAACACAACAGCTGAGCAACATTTAACCACAATATATGTTCTGAGAATATCCAGAATTAGATTTTACAAAGAATGCTGATAATCCGATCATTTTTATTCTAAGTAGCGTAAACTTGGATTACTGTAGAGCAGTGATGGCGAACCTTTTCGGGACTGAGTGCCCGAACTGGAACGCACGGGCATGTGCATGCATGTGTGCACACTGGAGCACCCGAAACCCGAAGACCAGCTGGCTGGAGTGTCCATGTCTGGTTTTTGGTTGGTTTCGGCTGTTATCCGGCCCATTTTCTGGGTTGTTTTCTAGGTCATCTTCAGGCTGTTTTGGGGCCATTTGTGGGCTGTTTTTTGCGCCAAAAACCACCCAAAATCGGCCTGAATATGGCCCAAAAATGGCCCGAAAAACGCCCCCAAAACAGCCCAAAACCGACCAGAAAACAGCCTGAAAAACAGCCTGAAAAAGCCCCAAAAATCAGCCGCAAAAGGCCTGGAAATGGGCTGAAAATGGCCTGGTCTTAGGCTATTTTCCAGCTCTCTGGTACCCACAAAGACCAGCTGGTCAGCGCGCATGTGTGTGCCAGAAACCAGAAGCACAGCTGGCGATGGCGCGCTTGTCCACAGAGAGGGCTCTGTGTGCCCACCTCAGGCATGAGTGCCATAGGTTTGCAACCACGGCTCTAGAGTCTAGACTCATTTATTCTTCTACTTCAGAATTTCATAAGTTAACGCCACTTTAAGCTTTTTAGGGCAGGCTATTACAAAAGAAGTCACATCTTCTTTGTACCATCTCTCTCTCTTTCTTTTGACTTGAGTAGAGAAACTTGGCATTTAATATCACCAAAGAACGGAGAGGGCATGAAAAATGATAAAAGTACACATTTTGCAAACGCTGCTATACCAGGAGTAAACTTGTATAATCCTCTGCAATTTTTTTTTTCTAATTGGGAGCTGGACAGCATATACATAAAAATTATTATTATTTTCTTCCTGCCTATTTATTACTTTCATAAGGAAAATATTTGCATGGGCATAAAAGGAACTCCAATGCCATCCACTCAATTCTTGTTTCCTTTATTAGTTCAGGTATTTAGAGTCATGTTTGCAAGGTAGACATAAGTCCGAGACATTGGCAAAATTAAAAGCAGCTGGAGGTGAGGGTGATTTGTGAAAAATGGGAAGCTACTGGTAGGGAAAAGGTTAAACTTCCCTTTTCATCTTCACTTTTCTAATGCAAATTACCAAGTAAACGTAATGTAGGCACACATAGACACAACTGGACATTTTTTTCTGGAAAGGAGACAAAAGCCTGAGGAATTCATGTCAGGGATGTGTAGCAAGTTGTGTTAGTCGAATGAAAAGAAAGTTGAATTTTAAAATAATTGTGAAGTTGTTGGGAATCTTAGGCAAAGAATCTAGTTAAGAAGCAGTAGGAAAAACACAATAAAATGTGAAACATTTTTTTCTCTTTCACAAAACTTGTTGGTTGTGATTCAAAGGTAAGTCAACAATGTAGTATTTCTATTATTATGAGATCAAATAGATTGTCTCACACAAGTTTTAAAAGCCTTTCAACTATGTAGACATGTTTTCTATTATCAACTCAATTGCGATTAGGGGGAAAAAGTCATCCAAACCAGTGTTTCCCAAACAGGGACATATTACTCCGTAAAAGCAGTTTTTCATTAGGTAATGACGCATTAACCTATTACCCAATCACAACAGGGGTATTCAAACCGACTTAAAGCGTTGGACTTACATTGAGTAAAAAGGACTCTCTGATAAGCAGCTTTGGGTAATGAAGGAAAAAGATTGGGAAGCACTGATCTAAACTATGTACTTAAAACCTAATGCACGTATTTAGTAATCAGCAAAGAATTGCAGAGCCAGTTTAATGTAGTGGTTAAAGTATCAGACTAAACACTGGAAGACTGTTGCGTTCTAGTTCAGGTGTAGGCATGAATCCAACTGGGTGACCTTAGGCTAGCCTCTCTCTCTCTCTTAGCCCTAAGAAGGAGGCAATGGCAAGGCACTTCTGAATAATAAAACTGCCGGGATTTGTCTAGCAGTTGCTAGGAGTGTCAGGAAGGGAGGGAGGGAGGGAGGGAGGGAGGGAGGGAGGAAGGACGGAAACTCTAAAACTAGTTGTTTGGTTTGGGGTAACCCCCAGAATAGTTCCCACTTATCCAGAAGAGTGTTTTCCAGAAGAGGACCTAATACTTCCTTTATGGAAAAGATGTTTCTCAAGCATCATGCCCTCAAGCCAATAACAATCAATGAAATTAATAAGATATAAGGAACGCATTGCTTGTCTTGAAAGGGAGCAGCATGAGGAGTATGTACTGTATGCATATACAGTAGGTCTTTTTTTGCACCTCCTTTATAATTTCTAATTTCAGATATTTTCATCTCCCAGGAGAAAAAAAACCCTTGATATCTTGTCTGATTTTTTTGCTCCTAATTCTAGCTTCTAGCTGCTCAGATACCAACTTTGATATTTTAACAACTGCAGCCTTCATAGTGACATTCAGTGGTGGGATTCAGCCAGTTCGCACCTATTCGGGAGAACCGGTTGTTAACTTTTTAAGCAGTTCGGAGAACAAGTTGTTGGAAGAAATCTTATTTTGTTTTTTTCCACTTTACAGGACCAATCCTGTAAGGAAGGCAGGAAGGAAACGTTCTGGTGTTGTTTCTAGCCTAATCTTTATTGCCCTGCTTACAGAAATTGCCTCTCTGGTTAACTCTTATTACATTGTAACAGCGCCCATTGACGTGAGTGATGTTGAGTTGGCCATGGCCCCATGGTCACATGACCACCGAGCCATGCCTACCCAGCTGATCATTAGGGCAGAGAACCAGGTGTTAAATTATTTGAATCCCACCACTGGTGGCATTGCATTACTGACTTAAGATCCCCACATTACAGTCTATCAGTAACTGTCTAAGCAGTCCTGTTCACTTGCCAAACAGTTCCTTCAAATCCAACTTCAACCCAGAAAAACAAATTAGCACAAAATAAGCTAACTCTTACAGTGTCTCTTATTACTCATAATATATTTTTGTCTCAAAACTGGACTTTTCTGTTTTCTGCAGAATTCAGATTTAGTTTGCCGCTGAAAAACTAGTACACAGCTTTCATTAAATTCCATCTAAGAATGGATTTCAACACACTGTTAACAATCTGTTCACATAGCAGTAAACGCATTCATTAGAAGTCTTCATCCCTCAGAGAACTACGGTACTTAAAGATAAGAAAAGATTGTACAAAAACAAACACTATATCATACACAACAGATCCAAAAGGCGCCAGAATCACTCTGATTTCCACCAACGTTATGTCATTGTACAAATATTCAAATGTGACCAAAGGGACCTGTTGTTTTTTGCCTCTCCAATTTTTAGTTTTCCAATCTGTGCCCGGCAATAAACTGCTCTGTTCATCTGTGACATTACAACTGCATGCATGACAGCTGACGACACCACAACCTCTGCAAGTTTCTGATATGACATCAGGTAGCTAATTTACTGCTAATGTAGATTAAAAATTGTTCCTATGATATTGGTGACAACGGAAGCCAACTTGCAAACCTGTCAACTCACTTCTAAGTAAGTGTGTAAGTGTAGAGATAGATAGATGGATACACACCCACATGTATTCGTATATAAAGACATCCCTTCACAATCATCTTTTGAAAACAGCCTGCCTTTTCTCTCAGTTGGTAAATCTCTCACAAAGGCAAATATACAAGCTAGTCATTCAGACAGTCAAATGTCTGGCACTTACTTTTCATAGTCATGCTTACAGTAGAGCTGCCTGTTGCGACAATAGCATGTGCCTGAGAGAGGCTGGAGGCAAGCAGCACACTTCACACAGCCCTCATGCCAGGAGCGCTCATTCACCCGCAGCAGGAAGCGATCTGAGATTGGGGTGTTGCAACCAGCGCAAACCTCCCGCATTTTCGATTCTGAGCCTAATGGGAGAAAAGAATGATAATTGTTGACAATCTCAGCAGACATATATACATGAGCAAATACATTCCACAAACTTCAAGGTGAAAGTCTGGGGTACAGCACAGGGGTAGGGAACTGTAGACACCCCCCCCAGATCTTTAGAATTTAGCCATTAGCATGATTGGATATTGAAATATGTCAAGGGGACTATTTTCTATCTTTGAACTAGGAATGTTAACATGGTTACTATGTGATCCTATGCTTGTCTTCTAAGAATTACATGCCACTGAAGTCTATAGGATTTGCTTCACCTACCCTGTTTCCCTGAAAATAAGATCTCCCCAGATAATAAGCCCAATCAGGCTTTTGAGCGCATGAGCTAAAATAAGCCCTCCCCAAAACACAGCAGCAGCCATGAGGTGACCATGCTCGCCACCTCCTGCACCTCAAAAATAACAAGACCTCCCCGAAAATAATGCCAAGCGCTTATTTCAGGGGTCAAAAGAAAATAAGACCCTGTCTTATTTTTGGGGAAACACGGTAGAAAGGAGTGGAGAAAGTACCGAGCCCCATGGGACCCCACAAAGCAATGGACAAGGGCTGGACCTCTCACTTCCTATTAACACCAATTGGGACCAGCCTTGGAAAAAGGAGGTGAACCAGCACAATACTGTGCTCCCCAGCCCTCTGTAACCTCTCTAAGCAGTTTACAAAATCAGCATATTGCCCCCAGCAATCTGGCTCCTAGTTTTATCAACCTCAGGATGGATGGCTGAATCAAACTTGAGCGCTCAAAATCAAACTCCTGGAGTGAGCAGTGAGTTAGCCTGAAGTACTGCATTTTAACCACTGCGCCACCATGGCTCTTAACACAGCTGTTAAGTGCATCTGGCTTTCCCGTTGACTTTGCTTGTCAGAAGGACGCAAAAATTACCACATGATCCCAGGACCCTACAACCATCATAAATACAAGCCAAGTTGCCGAGTGTCCGAATTTTGATCATGTGACCACAAGGATGCTACAACGGGTTGTGTGAAA
The DNA here is from genome assembly GCA_032467955.1 of Pseudoxenodon macrops. Taxonomy (NCBI): domain Eukaryota; kingdom Metazoa; phylum Chordata; class Lepidosauria; order Squamata; family Pseudoxenodontidae; genus Pseudoxenodon; species Pseudoxenodon macrops. Next base: position 285,584 of record JANHFT010010495.1, on the reverse strand, counting down.
AATGCTCAGTGCTGTTGTAACTTCAAATGTCCCTAATCAAATGGTTGTAAGTCAAAGACTACTTGTATTGCATTACACTACAGATAGGCTATTCTCCTCACAAAGCTTACATAGCTGCCCCTTCATAAGCCATCACTCTCTACCCTTTAGATGGTATTTCAAGAGAGATTTGTTCTCGATGTCATTAGCCCAATATAAACACTGAATCATAGATGTTTTTGATTCTCTCAGGCTTCTGTTTATTTTGTAAACCCCTCGGCCTCTTTCCTGCCTTTTTTTTTTAATCTTAGCCTAAATCCTGAAATTAATTAAGAATTGCACAGCAAAATGATAACCTTAATTATAAAGACAACCTTGGTGACCTAATTTCTTGCTGCAGTCATGTAATATTAGATGCTATCCAGTGTTGTCCACAAATTTTGCCCTCAGAGTGTGTGTGTGCATGGACAAGAAATAATAAGGAGCCATACTTTTTACTAGAAAGCTCATAAATACATTTTAATTTGCATTATGTAGAAGAAAATGGGACGGTTACATTTTTTTTATTTTTCATTTTTCATAAGCTGTTAATAGATTTATGCAACTATTGGCAGGAGGATATTCAGACATAGATGGATAACTAAAGTGTATATCTAATCAAATAACTTATTGTCTTGTTATTTATTTATTTAATGTAGGGCATTTACAGAGGTCATGTAATCACTGATATACAAATTTAGTTTAAATAAAGCATCAGTATATATATACACACACACATATATATAATGTGGACAATACAATATAGGAGATAATATATTAAAATAAAGCCATAATAAAATCACTATAATATGGAGCCATAGAATTGCAATGGGATAGATGTTATAATTTGATACCTAAGGAAGCTAACCATCTAACTACTTCTGGTATGGCTGTAGTGAGATCATCTCACGTGCCTTGAAATTCCTTAGGGAACATTCTTGAGCGATATGTGTTATAGTTTGTTCCGGTGCACCATAGTCACATTGCAGGCTCTCAGCCAGGGGTGGGTTCTAACTTATCTCGCTGGCGGTTCACTGCCTCCTGCGCCACATGCACGCACCTCATGCGTGTGTGCATGCGGAGTAGAAAAAAGCCCTGAAAAACTCCCCAAAAAAGGCTGAAAACAAGATGGCGATGCATGCGCAGTGCTGGGAACTCGGCTTCTGCGCATGCACAGAAGAAAAAAAATCTGGGGGAATTTTTTTTTTTCCAAAATTAAAAATCCAAAAAAAAGATGGCAGCGCCCACGGAGCAGCAGAACTGGCTCTGTGACATCACCAGTGATAGAACCAGTCCGAACCGGTAGGAACCCACCTCTGCTCTCAGCCATTCTCCACTTAAAGAGCTTTGCCTTAATTCTGGCATGGTGTCCTGATTCCATTCAGATAACTCCATATTTTTTTGGGCAACTGCATTCCTGGAAGTGATTTTATTGGATCAATGTGATCTGTTTGGCTGTGGTTATTAAAAGTCACCCATCTTAATCGCCATTCTTCAGCTAGATTGTAAGACTGTGGTATGTTATTCCTAAACTTAAGCCTGGTAAGAAGTAGAGAATCTAATATTTTATTATATTGGAAGATCTCTAGGAGTTAAGGGCCTGTTTATCTTATTCCACTCTCAAACTGTCTGTTGTTGTCATCTGAGATCAGGAGGGGCAATTTTAGAAAGAAAATGGAGCTATAAAAATGGTGTAAATCATGGGTCACGTGATGTCACGTGATATATCGTGACTTTTTTTCCTTTGCAGAATCAGGGTGGTGTGGCCTGTGCATGATGCATCCAGCCCATGGGCCACCAGTTTGACACCTCTGATGTAGATTTAATGGTTCCAGATATTATTCTTATTGTGTCATTAAGGTGAACATCAACCTTGTTGGCATGACATCTTCTTCCCCATACAGATGCACAGTATTCGGCAACAGAAAATAGTAATGATTGTGCTACTATTCGCAAAGTTTTGGCTTATGCTTCCCAAGCTGTTCCTGAAAGTTTCCTAATCAAGTTGTTCCAGGTTTTCAATTTTTGTCCAATTACTTTGTGGAGATCGGTCAAGGGTTATGCCGAGATATTTTGGATGGTAATTGTGTTTTATTCTCTTTCCACAAAAAGCTACACAAAAAGTTTAACTCTTCCTTTGCTGATGATTGCTTAGATGGAAGGCACATACTTCAGTTTTATTCAGGTTAGGGCATAGCCTCCACTTTTCATAATATTGGCTTAGTGACCTCAGATCAGGGGTGGGTTCTAACTTACCTCACCGCTGGTTTGCTGCCTCCTGTGCCGCGTGGGCGTGCGCATGTGCAGTAGAAAAAAAATCCTTCTTTTTTTAAAAGGCCAAAAACAAGATGGTGATGCATGCGCACTGCTGGAAACTCAGCTTCTGTACATGCGCAGAAGAAACCCCCCCAAAAAAAGATGGCAGCATCCACGAACCAGAACTGGCTCCGTGACGTCACTAGCGACTTACTACCTACTCAGTAGAACCGGTCCAGACCGGTAGGAACCCACCTCTGCCTCAGATCCTTAGTAAGAATATATTCTGCTTCCTCAAAATCCTTGGTTTGGATAATTATTGCCATATCATCAGCATAGCAATTTTTTTTCCAGAATTGGTTTCTGATAAATCACTAATATATAGATGAAGTAGGAGTGGAGCTAGAACTGATCCCTGTGGCAAGCCATTCTTAATGGGAAAGTATTCACTAGTGGTGCCTCCTGCAAAAACCTTGAATTTTTTTTTGTTTTTCTTTACATGTTCTCCAGAAAGCTCGTTACTTTAAGTCACGGAATAGTTTTCTTCAGCTTGAGCATCAAACCGTCAAACTACACCATATCATAAGCTGCAGTTAAATCAATAAAAGCCATGGAGGTTTTTAGTCCCTTTTGGAAACCAGATTCGATAAATGAAGTAAGATCCCAGAACTTGCTTGCAGCATCTTCTCTTGGTGCAGAACCCAGCTTGAAAGGAAGGGGCAACCCTATCAACATGTTGGTATATTCTGTTATAAAGTAATCATTCCAGAACTTTATAGCAAGTGCTCAGGAGAACTATAGAACGATAGCTTGCTGGATCATTGTGTGCTTTCTCCGGGTTTTAGGATAGCAAGGCTTTGGGATATCTGGAACTGATTGGGGATCTTTCCAGTGTTCAAAGCATCTGTGTAAAATTGTTGTAGCTGTCTTCTAGCATATGATCCTAAATGTTTAATAAATATTTAAACCACCTGGTCCATAGTTCACATTTAGTTCACTTAGCTTCCTAAGAATTTTAGGACAATGGTTAAGCTACAGAAGGGGGTAGAAAGGGAAATATTTCATGCACCAAACTGTCTGGCAGAGCCAAGTATTATCAAAGCTTCCCCAGAAATAATATTTCTGTTTTGCTTCAGTGTTGGTAGCTTAATTTATGATCACTGTTCTAAATTCAATAGGCTACGATTGAAAAATACAATCTGGCAGAGCACTAGAGCATACTGAGAACACCTAAATGTGATTTGGGACTGATGCCTTTTAATAAAAAGTTTAAAAATTAAGAGAACCCTTTTCTCCTCTTAACAACGCTGGCTGAGAATGGCAGCTGCTGTTCAGCAAATAGGAGATCACCACACTGAGGAAGGCTAACCTAACGAATTGTGTGAATTGGAGGAAAAGTTTCCAACTCCATCTCCTTAAGTACAGGTTCCCCACAGGGCTGTGTCTTGAGTCTGCTCCTGTTCACTTTGATGACCCATGACTGCTGTGCCAAATCTGCCACGAATCATATTGCAAGTATGCGGATGTGACACAGCAGTGGTGGGTCTTATCCGGGACGACAATGAAGATGCTTATAGGGAAGAGATGAAGGCTCTGGTGGACTGGTGCAACAAAAATAACCTGGTTCTAAATGTTAATAAAACACAGGAGATCACTGTAGATTTTAGAAAGAGCTGGCATAGTCATACTCCACTCAATATCAAGGATGCAGCTGTAGAGGTGGTCAACAGTATTAAGTATCTGGGGGGGTGCAGATAACTAACAATCTGAATTGGTCTCTCCCAGGGGTAAAATGTTCTTACCTACTTACCGGCTTGGGAATGTGTGCGTGCAGATGGTGGCGCTCTCTCTCACTTCACTCGCACATGCCACCATCTGCGCATGTGCAAAGCCTTCTGCGCATATGCAGATGGCTAAAACTGACCCAAAACGACAGCCAGCTGAATGAGGGGGGGGCGCTCAAGCAGCCACCACTACCGGCTCACTGAGGCACCCGCTTACTGGCACTACTACCTCCTGTGAGCCAGTGAGAGGTGGCTGAATTACAGCCCTGGTCTCTCCACATGTCATCCTTAATGAAACATGTAAACCAGCATCTGCATTTCCTGCATTGGATGAAGGAGGACACATTTTTCTCCTTCTGTCCTGGCCCCTTTTTACAGAGGCACGATTGAGAGCATTTTAACAAACTGCATCACTGTTTGGTTT
>JANHFT010010495.1:270644-281002 GCA_032467955.1 Pseudoxenodon macrops | reverse complement strand
CCTCCTGCACCTCAAAAATAATAAGACCTCCCCAAAAATAAGGCCAAGTGCTTATTTCAGGGGTCAAAAGAAAATAACACCCTGTCTTATTTTCCGGGAAACATGAGTATGTAGAGGATTGCAATCAGCTGCCTTATAAAAACATTTAGGCCCCAAAGACTCAAATAACAAGTCCCAAGTGCTCACCCCGGAACCTTGCAAGTAAATTATCTGTAACTGCAAGTAAATTGCATAATACTATTTTATTAGCATGGCATGATTAGACTTTTAGAAACTGTTGATGATTTGATCTTGTAAAATATGAACTTCTGGTTCAGCCATATGTATGATTTACTATTAAGTAGTATGTATTATAAATATTTTTCAGGTGAGGTATAAGTAAAATCTCTTTTCAGTTGAGCTTCATTCCTGGTGGTGTCATGGAGAGATCGCTAAAGCCAAGGTCTTAATCACATACCCAGTTTGAGAATCTGGAAATTGGAGTGGGTATAACTTGAATAAACAAGGAAGCAAAATCTACAAGGATTCTATCTCATGTCCAAATCCTACTTTTTAAAAAGATGTTTTGCTTATTAATTCTAAACAATCCCCAAATCAAGAATCCATAAATGTCAGCGTTCCAACATAATACAGTACAATGATCTAAATCCAAATTGTTCACAAACCTTGAAACTCAGAAAATATAATCATCCTTACCCTTCATTCCTTCTGACTCTATTGTTACTATAAAAATTACAGCTGCTCATCTTCTTATAGCATCTCCATCTATCTAGCACTCCAGCAATTCGCTGCTTTCCAGATGTGCTAGATTTCAAATGTCATCCTTTAATGAGACTGGGGTTGAAGTCCAACATTGGGAGGGTAGCAGTGTGGGGAAGGTTAATCTAATCCGTTTCCAGAATTTACAGGTTGAAAAGATAATTCATTGATCATCTTTCCATTTCTGATATTTCGACACAAGCAGGACAGACTCATTTCAAATTGGCTGTGTGTGTGATATACGGCATCATCCAATCAGGGTTATCAGTGAATCGACCTATGCCAGCCCTTCAATGGCTTCTCAACAGTACTCCTGGGTTAAACAGACACCATCCAGCATTGGACATTTGCTTTAGGAGGGAGCTAAAAAAAAGCATAAAACTTTTCCAAATGGATTTCATTCCTCGTTCAGGGCTGAGTTTGGTGGATTATATTAGACACACGTCATTTGCTTTTGGTTTTCCTTGCTTTTATTTTCATTTTTTTTAAATTTCATTTTGCAGGCTCTATTTATTATGAATATCTCTACCCAGCATCTTAGATTGAAGCTTTTGGCTTCATTCGATATTATACTTTGCAGGGTTTAAACAGAAAGGTGGTGCAGACGCATCAGCCTATTTGCCTCCTTGCTACTGGTTTTTAGCATGCGAAAAGGAAACTGGTGCATTTGTTTTTCAGGGCAATGGTTTCTGATTGCTGGTGAAGATTTGAGGCAAATGCCTGGCTGGTGTTGCATGAATAAAAAACAACAACTAGGTTAATTGCTTGAATGGTCATTGGTTGCCAGACGCTTCATCTATTGGTTTTCCCCAGTCAATTGAACTTATTAACAGAGTACAAAGGGAAAATGCATGGAAAATTAGAGGCAACTAACAAAGAGATCACAAAATACAGAGTTACAGCAGAGCCATTAAATGAATGTTGAATTTAAGATAGTCCGCTGCTAACTCATTCTTTGAATAAAGCAAAAAGAAAATTAGTATGCCAGTTAAGCAGGAAACATATTTATCCACATTTATCAAAATTGAGAAAGTTTTCTGGGCAAAAGAGACCTTTAAAAAAGATGAGCATAATTGTTCCAAACAAAAAGCAGACTGATTTTAAGAAGGGCATTGAAGGAGACTAGGCATCGTCTTAGGAAAGGAATTTTTCACTTTGAGACAGAAAACTGGGAGCGCCTCTTAAGATGGGACTTGCCACACAGAGTTTTGATGCCAGGCCTATGTTAAGCAGAACAAACTGACAAGATTAAAATGTATTCTAAAATTCTGTAGCTGAATCTCATTAGGCACCTCTAGATCTTTTCCTATGGATTTTCTGTACTCCCACAGTATACAGAACAAAACATTAGATTAAATTCAAAAGTAAATCAGAATTCAGACTTATTTTAAAACAGAGAAGAGCAGAACTAAACCTTTAGATGCTACATCATTTAGATATCTTTCCTGCCCATTGACACAAACAAATAAACCAGTCTGAGAATTCTCACAAGGAGGCAAACGTAAGAAAAGCCCACTTTTCCATTTGCACACCGATTATTTGTCTCATTGTGTGATGAGACCCCCCAAGAAAGTTATAAAAGAATCCATGGACAGCATCTTTTGTAACAAATCTTTATACTATTACCCATAGGGAAGTTTATTCTGTTTTATCACTCCATGTTTACATTATTTCCTTCAGAACTATTTCATCATTTTGTGAAATGTTTTGGGAGTGTTCAACAGGATGACAAGTACAGAAATATTTCTCATAACTAAATAACAGACTTCAAAGCTTTTATTTCAACTTCAATTTGTCTAGAAACAAATGAGAGGTTGCTGATAATGGAATCTTGCTGATAAATTACAACCAAAACAGGGGTCTTGTTTTCCATGGCTGCTTACAGAATTGACTGTTGGCTCTTATTTCTCCTGCCTGAACTCAGTTTTAGCTAGATGTAGAGCAACACCTGGTGTTATATATGAGCAGCATATTATTTCTTATATTGTTATCTTTACACCACTACATCCAGAGACAGGTGCTTCAGGAGGTTTCTGCCTCAGGCACAGAAATAATCTGGCCCACGTGTTATTATTTTTTCTTTTTAAAGTCTAACTCAGGCAACACAATTCTCTCTGGCCATGGCTGAAAATACATTGAGAAGAGAGATAAATTAGATTTGTAGTAAAGATGGATCACAGTTTGGCTGCACCTTCTCAGGGCTGCATAGGGCCTGAAGTATCAAGCAGCCCTGGATCACCTCTTCCAATTGCACTCCTAGAAAGTGTTGCTGACTCCTCAGTGGTGCAAATGTGTACCACCATATTAAGGGATGGTGAAAAATAAACCCCAGCAAAATTGAGTGGTTCTGGATTTGTTTGTGTGTGTGTTCTCTCTGGTTTACGTGAGATACCATCTTTCATTCTTGTCAAGGTTGCATTTCTCAGGACAGAGCAAGTGAGCAATTCACACGGATTCATTTTGTGCTCCACTTGGACCCATTCCTGGACTGAGAAGCCATGCTCATGGTTACTCATTCCTTGGTCATTTCCAAGTTGGATTATTGCAATGCATTATATGTAGGAGTGCCCTCGAAGACCATCCAGAAATTGGTGGAACACACAGTTTTGGGTACCCTACGGTTCCACCCATGTTCCACCACTGCTAGATAAGCTGTGCAGGTTTCCAGTTTCTTTCTAGAGGTGATTGATGGTGTTGGTTATCAGCTTTAAAGCCCTTAATGGCACAGGACCAGGTTATTCATGGGATTCTCTCTCCCTGAGGGTATCTACCAGCTCCACTAATTCTGCAAGCTGCACTAACTCCCAATGTGATTCCAAACACAATTCAAAGTGCTGCTTATGTCCTATAAAGCTCTCTGTGGCTGAGGGCCAAGTTACTCGTGGGACTACCTATCTCTGCTTGCCTTTCCTGTCCCACCAAAGCCAGCAGGCATGTTCCAGGTCTATCCTGGCTATTAGGCAAGTGTCATCGTATGGGATCTAGAAGCCATGCCTTCTCTTTCATTATGCTTGCCCTATGGAGCACCATGTCTTCAGAGATTTGGATGATCTTGGCCTTAAAGAGTTACTAGTTCCATGATGTATGGAGTGGGAGATTACATGATCCCCACTGCCTGGATTGTTTAGTAACAATTTTACTGACTAGAAATGAAATTGAAATTTTCAATCCCAGACATATACTATATTATTCCTATATTATTGGATTAAAAAAAACACCAAATACAGCTATTTTGGGGTGGGGTTTTATCCTCTGTATTTATTTATGGTATTAATTTTTTATCCAGCTTTTGTTATTTTATAGGTAACTCAAGGCAGTTAACATACCTAATGCTTCCTCCTCCTCCTATTTTCCCCACAACAGCAAACCTGTGAGGTGGGTTGAGCTGAGAGAGTGTGATAGGCCCAAAGTCACCCAATTGGCTGCCATATCTAAAGTGGAACTAGAATTCACAGTCTCCTCATTTCTGGGTCAGCATCTTAACCGCTACACCAAACTGGCACTCTAGGCTGTATGCTTCCTATGGTCATTCTGGTGAGTTGGGCTGCTATTATCTTAATATATAGGTATGTATGTACCGGTATATATAAATAAATATGTAGAAAAGGTTTCAAGCATCTCCATACTCAGAGCAGGAATAAAAGTGATCCCACCCCCAGATAGTCCCTTGCATGTCCCATCTCCAAAAGAAAGGAAATGCATCTCAGATACAGAAGGGAACATTTGCATAATGTAAATGGCAATTCAGAGGTAGGAATGTAAATTCAGAAAGCAGAAAAGTACAGAAAAGTCAAAACCAAATAAAGCTAATTGTGTTTTCCAGAGGAAAACATCTACACTGATATCAAAGGACTACTATATCAACTTACCTAAGGAAAAAAATGGCCTTAGTACAAATTGAATAATTTTAAGAGAAATATAATATAGCTTCACACGGCAAAGGAGATTAATCGGATTATTAGTTTGCTTCCTTTTCCTTTTCCTCATGTGCTAATTCTTGATGCTCAACTTCAAACTTCAACATTACTCAAGCACAGTAGTTTATTCATTCAAGTCTAGTCAAAACAAACCAAGGCTTAGTACAATGTGTAAACCAATACTAATTTTAATATATTGAAAATAGAAGTAGGGGCAGTCATAGAATATGCAGAACTGTCTTAGAAAAAAACAAACTTTGCAACCAGAATTTATACAGGGAAAATCTATCAGCCTAGTTTTTTCCTTGCTGAAAAAAGTTCTAAATTAAAACTGAATGGGTTACCAACCTGGCTTACAACAGTATAAAGACCTACAATGAATAAAGACCTACATATACAGTATAGGTTTTTATTCAGCATTAGCTATGCCAATTTAGACATGAATTATTGGGTTACAAGTCACACCTCGAGGATTACTGGGTCACAAGCATGATTGTCTTGAAATAGCTTACTTTTTTATTTTGAAAGAAAGGTAAGGATAAAAGAACCAGGAGGTGTGTTCCACTTAATATTTAATTTGTCTTGATCCAAAAAGGAAGCACGCGGAAGGATATAATGGTATTCAATAAAGAGGAAACAGTTCAATTTTTACTCCATGATCGCAAAAGCAACCACAATTGACTTATTTAATTGCTTATTACTACTGATCAGAACTCCAATCAAATAAAAAAGAGGTGGGAACCCATGAAAGAATGTGAAAAAAAGACCATTCTTTACTGTGCAAATATCTGGTGTAAGCATATTACGCATATATAGTAATCTAAGGGAGACATTAAGCAGGTACATTATCAATTATCGACTCCAGTGAAAGAAGAATTAGAGACATTTTCCCATCCGTTAGCATTTGAATTACTGGCATGAGAAGGCATGTTTTGATAGCCTTTTAACATATTTTTTTAATTCTACATGTGAAGGTATTTCAGTTGAGTATTTCATTTGATTGCCTTTCACTGCAACATAAGAAACAACTTCCAGAATTCTAAATATGCATCTTTAACTTTAAAGGTGCAACTTCTGATCTATTTTGTATATCTATATCTATTTAGAAATAAGATTTGCTGACTTTGGTAGTGCTCGTTCTGTTACATATATATGGGACAGCAATCGTAACCTCCCCTAACCTTTTATTTCAAGCTACATATATATTACCATCAAAATAATGGCAATGAAAAGGGCATCCATAAGAAAAAAGAAATTTGCAAGTTTAGGGAAAGGCAACATTTAATAGAAACCTGAAAAATATTTGGGGAGGGGGATCATAAGAAAGAAATTCTTCCCAACAGTCTTATGAAGACTACGGGTGTTCAATGGGTAAGAAATTCTGATTATGGGGAGGGAGGGAAGCAATAAACAGGGATAGATAATAGGATTGAGCATTCTGGAGAGAAAAAAAACATGTCTGAATCTGACTTGGAACATTTTCCTTGCCACACATCATTGCAGCTCTCATTTGTTTTTGATTGCGTTTGTACTACACAAATAGGCACATTCTGCTGTTAGCTTCTGTATGGGTTACTTGAATAAATGAAACCTTTTGTTGTCTTTGATGGTAATTACTGGCAAGTGAAACTTGCAGCAAGAATGCGCCAATCTTTTTTTCCCCTTGCACAGCGAAAAATTAGACTTCAAGCCAAGTTGGTTTACTGTATGTTGCTGTGCTGTCCCCAAAAGAATAGCCAATTGCCAGCTTTCGTTCAAACCTCCCAGTCTTTCTGAACTTGTCCACTGTTATTACTTAGCAAGGATTGTGTACTCTTAGATCATTTTAGAAATTTGGGACCATGATACACATATGACAGAGATGGATTAGGTAAGATTGTGGTAGGTGCGCAAGTCTTGCCCAATCTGATGTGTTGATGGTTACAGTTCCCAGAATTCCTAGTCAGCATATCATGACATCAGAAGGTCAGGATATCTTCTTCCAAAGCATTTGAAGGACAGCACATTGAAGAAAGCTGGGTTAATCTACTCCCACAATATAAAAGCAATGCATGGTTTACTCCTATAGCAATGATGGCGTGCATGGCAAAATGGACTTCCGGTTTCCAGCAGCCACCCAGCGAGACTTCTAGTTACTGGTGTGCATGCGCGCACAACAATCAACTGGCCGGTGTGCATGCTCATGCTGGAAAACAGAAGACCAGCTCCTCCAGTCTCCGGCACTGCTGCATGCATGAAAGCCAGCTGATCATCACGTGTGCATGCATGCCAGAAACCTGGAAGAGGAACAGGCGATGCCACGTGTGTCAGGTGATATGGTTCTGCATGCCACTTCGGGCATGCGTGCCATGGGTTCGCCATCACCACGCTTTATCAAAAGAATAACAAATCTCATTATTGCCATGTGCTTTTCCTAAAACAAGAGAAGCAAGTCCCCAGTTGCCACATTCATCATAAAAGACTTTTCTTTGGAAGGGAGGGGCATCAAGAGTGGCAGAGTTATTACTATGGATAAGGTATAATTCTCAGGAGAAACGGTACCTTTCAAACTTTTCTCATCTACCTGATTATTAAAGGTAGGAGACCCCTCTCCTCTTTGGCATGGAAATCATGCTCTCTGATTTCTTCATACACATAAAACCTTTGTTTTTTTTCCATCCGAGCTAATTCAGAGTAAGTGAACCAAGCATTCACGAGCATAACTAAATAACAAAGGTTTTATCAGAATCAGCCTTGCAATTCCTTGGAGCTTTACTTTCACAGATATTGTAACTGCGATATATTTCTCTTCCAGTCTTTGGCAGATTTAATACACACCCAGACCCACAACGAGGGCAAAGGGAGATGGTAATAGCTGGGAGCAAGGCTTTTTTCTTGTAACCAAGATCTGTTTTTTCTCCCCACATCCACAGCCTGATCATGCCTGCACTCAGACTGAAATTAAAAGTCATAAAGAAATGGAGATGGTTTGGGCTTTGTGAAAATAATCCTCTCTTGTGCGATGTTATTCCTGTTTATTTAACAGCAAAATGCCGAGGTTTGCTGCGTAAGTGGAAACTCTCTGGCATAATTGTCCCAGAGATACCATTTCAATGGTCTCTGTACTCCCTTACACATATTATTTGCTTCCAGATTGTTTATTTGAGAGTTACTGAGTGGGATATATTTTTCCCCAGACCTCATCAGTGCTTACAGAGGCAATCCAGGAGTGTTGTGCAGACTGTGATCCTATACAGACTTACCTGGGAGTAAAACCCTATTGAATAAAGCACAGGCTGACCAGATCTACTTACTCTGCAGTGTAATGGAGCTACATGCAAAAGAGAAAGAGGTCCTTATCCTTGAAAGGTCAGGAATGATTGTAGAACAAAAGATGTTTTTACACTGTTCTTAAAGCAAGCAACAATTCTGTCTTCTTTCTCATCTGTGCCCAAACCTAGAAGGAGGCTAATTTGCAGGAAATACTTAATTTAGTATAGCTGCTTTCTTTGCGCAGGGAGACTTCAGAAATATTTCTCCTGTAATTCCCACCTAGTTGAAAGCCACACCTGACCTCCACTGTAATAACGTAGTTTAATTTAATTTTTGACCAAATTCGCTCACTTTGGCAAGGATGGTCACTGGAGGCTTTCAAGAAGAGACTAGACAGCCACTTGTCAGAAATAGTATAGGATCTCCTGCTTGGAGTTTGGATTACAAAGACCTACAAGGCTCTTTCCAACTCTGTTATTCTGTTATTCATTTGCATGATCTTCCAGGCAAAGAATAAATAATCTTACAGGGCATTCTCCCCTGCCATCTATTCTCTCTCTTCTTGGTAACTGCTGTCTTCCAATTGTACCCTTCACTGTGCACTAATATACTATGGATATAACATAATTCAGGACAAGATTCCCTTCTCTGGATTCATAGATGACCACATACATATTCACATATAAATAAAGGGAAGATGCTCACCAACAACAGGTTCCAAAGTGAAATTACTATTTTGCTTAAAGTCTCTAGTCCTCATGTTTCCTGAGAACAGTACTAACACAATGTGGGTATTTATTTAAAAAGCCTAAAAATATAGAGCAAAAGCAATGATAGTATTTGTGCACTGCTTCTGTAACCCTATCTAATATAAGTAATATACATTGGATATTAAAAAGTCAGCTTCCATAATTATCTCAATGCTTTATTACTGTTACTATTATTTTTGTAGTTTTTTTATTGAAAAAAAAAGTACAAATAAAATAACAAATTTGTACTACCTTTTGAATTTCAATTACAGAGATTTCTTTCTCTGTATACATTTTCAATCAGCTACAGGTTTTTTGAATTTACAGTGATAAAGCTTGTTTAAGTATAATGTTAGTACTTGAGAGCCCTACTGTTTATTTGGTAAGACAATTTAGTCTTTTTGATTAAAATGAAATAACACTAAAGTGACCAACAATATATTCAAGTTCAAAAGAACAATAATAATAATATATGCTATGACAATGTGTACATATGCGTGAACCAAACAATGAGAAGGGTAGGAGGGATTGGAAAATTGGGGGAGGAAATCTCAAAAAAGCAATGGCAAACCACTGCCAAATTGCTGCCAAAGAAATCACAAGGATGTATACATGAAGTATCCTGGCGGTAAGCACAAATGGAAGAAGAATGTTACTTTTTGAAGGTGGGAAGAGAATGGAAGGCTTGAATGGGAAAAAAACAAGTATTAACCCTTTCAGACTTGAAATGTAGTTGTTAGTGGAAAAACGGGAAGAGCTTGTGAGACCCCTGGAAGATAAACTCCCCCTTATATGGAATTGCATGCCTGCTAGGCAAGTCCAATTGTCATGACAGAGTTACATTGTCTTGTGATGTCATCCAGATTGGTTTGAGCCTGAGGATCCCTGAGAAAGTGGGCGGTTAACTTTAGCTCCTCCATCACTGTATTGGATCTTGGTCTCAAACTGGATGATGAAAGCTTCCAGGAAAGTGATGGGAGAGTGGATGTGGATGGCGATCACTGCATTCTTTGGTAAGGAGGTTATGCTATCTACCTTGAAAGAGAAAGTGGCATGTCCCCTCTTCAAAAAGCTGTCACTTGACCTAATTATTCTGATCAACTATTGGCCTGTAGATTTAGGGGAAGTTATTGAGAAAGTGGCACGATTGCAGCTGCAGAATACTCTTGGTGAAGGGTTCAAGCCCTTGATAACTCTAGTTGATGACTATTGGCGGCATTAACTGTGGTATAAGCAAGATATCCTTTGGTTGGCTTGCAAGATTGAGTGTTGGTGGACACTCACTGCAGTCCATCGGATGGAGAAACAAGGCTTTAATTTATCCATGGCAAAACAGAGTGACTCTGGAAGCCTCCTGATTCTGGAAGCAATCTATGCTTAACTTTTGAAAGGGTTCTGCCTCCCTGCTTAGGACCCTAGTGTCATCCTGTTGTGGGATAACCACTTGTCTGAAGGGGTGTAGGGTTTCCTGCCTAAGCAGGGGGTTGGACCAGAAGACCTCCAAGGTCCCTTCCAACTCTGTTTATTGTATTGCATTGCATTGCATTGCATTGCATTGCATTGCATTGCATTGCATTGCATTGCATTGCATTCTATTGTATTGCATTGCATTGCATTGCATTGCATTGCATTGCATTGCATTGCATTGCATTGCATTGCATTGTATTGTATTGTATTGTAT
>JANHFT010010495.1:237366-247491 GCA_032467955.1 Pseudoxenodon macrops | reverse complement strand
GGCCTTTTTTGGCCTCTGTGCATCATGTTTTTGACCTCCGCACGCTCCATTTTAGACCCATTCCACGCTGCGGGGATGGCCACAGCACATCGCTGCCAGTCGCCACCTCTGCGCATCACGTTTTTCAGCATCCGTGTGTCACATGGAAGTGGTGATTGGCAACGTTGTGCTGTGTGACCTGTCTTGATCCTGGCAGTCTGGAATGGATCTAAAATGGAGTGTGCAGAGGCAGAAAATGTGACGCGCAGAGGCCAAAATCCGACCTCCGGAGGCAGCGATGGGCTGTGGCGATCCCCGCAGCCTGAAACAGCTGATTGGCAGCATTCCAGGAGGCCGATCCAACCGCCCATCAGCTGCTCATGCTGAATCAGGCTGCAATAACATGCTGAAGCTGACCAGGCTCTTTGCTGTTTGCTACAATGACACTAGCCAGATGAATACCAGTGGATGCTGGTAGGCAGAGGCAGACTTTTTTACTTGTTTTCCTCCCCAAAAACTAATCTGCATCTTATACTCTTATACACACACACACACACACACACACATCACACATACACATGCACTCAGACAAACAAATGTCCATAAAGGTTTTCACATATATTCTTGTTCACAAACTTGTTGTATTTCTATCCTCCTTCTACTATCTCCTTTTATTTAAGTAATGTAATTTCAAATATTAATATCAACAAAACAATGAATTTTCCTTGACTAATTATCCTCAGGTATTTGATATAATGATGTTATAGTTTTCTCCCCTCTTCTGTGATTAGCATTATATTGAACATATTCCAATTTACACACTGAGAGTATATACTATATCATACTACCATTTCCGCAAACTGAAACAAATAATAATCAGAAAGAGTTCAAATACCATGCACATATAACAGTTTATTTTCCTTTTATGCTTGAAGCACAGCCTGAATATCCCTAGATTGTCTTATTAAAAACAAACAACCATTAAAGAATGAAGGAAGCATCCTTGATTCATATCTCACACTGATTATAGGAAAATTAATCCTGTTAATATTATCCAAACAGAAGGAGTAGAAAAATATTGTCTTTTTAATCCAAAAGATAAATTTGAAAAGTCTTTTTTTCTTTGATTACTTCAGAAACTTAATTTGCACTGTATCAAAGACCTTCTCCGTATCTAATGAAGTGGAAGCTTCATTGTTATGCTCTTAATATAAATATCAAGAAATAATCACTGATTCCATTTTCAGTATAATTCCCACAAATAGTTGCACTTCTGCCATTGTTTGTCAGAAACCTTAAAAATATAGATTATTATGCTGAGAATGCAAACATGATTGATCCCCAATGGAAGATTCATCTATTATGGCCTTCAGTATCTTGATTTAAGCTCACCTCAAAAAACTATTTTAACTCAATTTTAGTTTTATCCACAATCTGCTGATTTTGCTTTCATTTAAATACTGTCTAAATTGCCCTATCCTTTTAAAAAATTCATTATTATTGATTATAATCTGAAAAAAAATAGGCAAAATATCTACTTCCTTCACTAAGCTAATTAATTTTTTTAGAAATCCAAAACAGATCAATCCCGGAAAAGGAATCATGTATCTCAGAGTAGCAAGTGTTTTGTCCACTTAGAAATATTCATGGATCTACCCTTTATAGATTTATTTCTTCTTCTTCTTCTTGTGCCATATCCGTCATCAGACATTGGTGATCCTGTTGGTGATCCTATTTTTATCAATAGTCACACGAAAAAGTGTTGCTGAGTTTTGTCCAAACAAGTCCCTTAGATTTTGAAGACATTATGTTCTTCTTCTGCCTGGACCTCATTTGCCTTCAGTCTTTCCTTGGAGGATTAAGTGAAGTATGCCGTATTTTTCTGGGTGTTGCACAGTGGTGAAATTCATTTTTTTACTACCAGTTCTATGGGAGTGGCTTGGTGGGCGTGGTGTGGTGTGGCTTGGTGGGCGTGGCTTGGTGGGGGTGGCAGGGGAAGGATACCGCAAAATCCCCATTCCCTCCCCACTCTGGGGCCAGCCAGAGGTGGCATTTGCCAGTTCTCCGAACTACTCAACATTTCCACTACCGGTTCTCTGAACTACCCAAAATTTCCGCTATCGGTTCTCCGAACTACTCAAAATTTCCACTACCAGTTCTCCAGAACCTGTCAGAACCTACTGGATGTCACCCCTGATGTCACATCACATGTCCAAAATATTCTAACTTTCGCTCTTTTATGGTTTTGATTATTTCTCTTGGCTTTCCCAGGCGGGGAAATAGAGCAAATAGATTTATTTGCTGAATGTGAATAAAAATGAACTGCTGATTTATTAATTAAAAATATAATTTATAGGAAGAAGAGAACTATGATATGCAATATGGGAGGGTAGATATAAAAAAATCTATATTTGTAGCTGCTGAAAAAAAGATAGGAAGTTATTTCTTCAGATATCTTTCTTTTCCTTGTGTTTTTGTTATTCACTTTTCTTTTACCTCTCTATATTTTTAGTTTTTCTGTTTCATCTTTATTTCTGCATTTTTAAAAATCTTTGTAAAATTTTCTTTTAATAAAAATTATTTGTAGAAATATCCATGGATCCAATAAAGGACAGATTTCTGTCACCCTCAAAATATAGACTGTTTTCCTGAGGATGCAAATGTGGTTGATCCCCAATGGCGGAATCCATTCCTGGAGACATCAACAGGATTAAGTACTTGAGTCAAACTGAGGAAAGCGTTATCCTGTTATAATGCAGGCTTCACTCTTTCATATGTGCTGTTTCCATGTGATGCCTGCAGAAATGAAACAGAGGTTAGCTTGTGTTAGTATTACTTTAGTTACTTACTTCCCCTCCCCCTCTTTGCAGCTGTCTCTGTCCATGCTTGCCATATCTTCTTGACTCAGTAGAATGACTTACCTCCAGAAGTTGTGGATGCTCCAACACTGGAGGTTTTAAAGAAGAGATTTGACAGCACTCTGTCTGAAAAGGTGTAAGGTCTCCTGCTTGAGCAGGGGGTTGGATTAGAAGAACTCCAAGGTCCCTTCCAACTCTGTTATTCTGTTACTCAGACTTCAGAAGACTTACCTCAAGAATAGGGATGAGGAACATCTGACGGCATTATAATTCTCAACATCTCTTGATATTGGCCACATTGAGTATGGAAAATCCATGGGCTGTTTAGCTTTGCTATTGTACTGGAAGTACTAGTACACGTACTTTCTTTTTTTTAATCAAAAAAGCTGCTGATGAAAAAGAGGAGCCAGGACCACATCTGGTCCATTTACAGCAGGTTGTCCACACTATCTACTTCCACACTATCTACTTCCTTGAGCTCACAGTAAAACAATAGACACATAAACTGGAAATCTAAAGATTGCCATGTATACATACATGATTTCCAGCTTCAATCCAAAACACACCACCACATTTATAACCCATAGTCACACTTTGTATGTCAATTGCATTTACTCTGAGCCATTTGATTGTAAAATTAAAACTGTAAAATTCAACTGTAAAATTAAAATGGGCAATTAGGTGACTGAACTTTACCTAAGATCAATTGATAAATGGAGGCAGCTTAGAGGGGATTTATGAAAATACAAACCCCCAAAAACAGAATAACAGTACAGTACAATAACTAGTTGTATTATTAACAAATCATAATCTATACTGGACAATGAACCTGTCTAGTTTCAGACACTGGGTGGCAGACTCATACCTATATGCAGACAACCACCAACCTGAAACAGAGTCTCACAAGCAAGAAGAAACATCAGAACAATTATGCTAACATGGGAATTAGACCCAACAACAAATCCAGGAGTCTATTTTGGTACTTCATTTACTCATACTACAGGTCCCCTTAACATGTTCTTCCTCCAATGTGATATATGCCACTAGTCATGCCCTCTTGCATTGTAAAATGTAGGCCAACCCACAAAAACAATGGAATCAAGTTTGATATCAGGACTCAAAATAAGGATGAAGTACTATCAAAATATTTCAACTTTCCAAGTAAACCTCAAATTGACTGTTTTGGAAAAAATGGGAGTTTTAATTTCACCACCAAGTAAGAGATTGCTGAATTCACATCCATAAAAGGTTAAAGGCAACCCCAGAAGGTCTCAGGAAAGTCCATAGATTTTAAATTCATTATTCTTAATTGGTACTGGAAATTTGTCTTGTATATACCTTGTATATACATAACCAATCTGTCTTCCTTTCCGTTCTCTCTCCACACTTCATCTCAGTTTAAACCCCACATCAGCTTAGCCAGAAAATGGCTAAACGATCTGTAGTTCATGAAAGTTTGTGCTCTTTAATAAAAGTTGTTATCTAAAAAGGGATTACCAGATGACTCCTGATTTTTTGGCTTCTACAGACTAACTTTCCTGTCTTGCTGCAGTGTCTAATCCAGGTTCAAAGAAACTTGTTCCTTGGTTTATGGAGATTCTCAGTCATTTAAGTCATGGTTGTCCTAAAGGTACTTTTTTCAAGAGGCAACTGGACCTTCTGTTTTTTCTTCAAAGATGTTTCACTTCTCTCATCCAAGTAGCTTCAGAGCTGAAGAAGCTTCTTGGATGAGAAGTGAAACGTCTTCAAAGAAAAACCAGAAAGTCGAGTTGCCTCTTGAAAAAGCACCTTTGTTCCTTGGTTGTTTGTTCTCAATCCTGATTACTGCTATAACCAACTGAAGTAGATATCAAATCCAGTTAAAATTTATCAGAAAGACGAGATACATTTTTTTTATTCCTCTTGTTATAGGATAGAGTAAAAAGGAAATGAAAGCTGGGTTGTACTAAGGCTGGGTTGAATATTCTTCCTTTTTCAATTTGGGAGTCAGCAAGTGCATATAAAGGAAGGGTGCAAACATATTTCTTGAAAAAATGGTTTACAGCTATTATTTTACTCAGTCTCATGATGCTTCATCAGCATTTTGCTTATGTTTTCTGCTTTCTAGTTTTCCCCATGAATTAACCTCTTATAGGCAGTCCTCATAGTTTATGTGGTTCAAAACCAGTCAACATCCCAATCATGTTTGGCTAGGCGATTCTCTGTTAGTGGTGGAGAATGATGTTGACTAATTAATTAAGAATTACTTTCTTGATTCAACAGGGCAACATTTCTTGTTCCTATTTTATTGTTAAAATCTCTGTGGCGGACACAAATATTTTTTTAGTTTTAAAGGGCAACTTTCCTGTTTTAGGCCAAAGCAGAGGCAGAGGAAAAACAAAACAAACCTTTTAATTGCGTCGCAACAGTGATCCAAAAGGCAACTTTCAAAAAAAGACAACACAAGTTTGTGTGGTTGGTACATTTCTGGGTAGGAATCTTCTTTTGCTGGAAATGTCACAATATAAATGATCATGTCGGCTAAGCCATTATAGAATGGAAGATCAGTAATTTAATGCAGGTCTCCTATTTTAAATTGGCAGAGTCATGTGGCCAGATTGCTAGGAGTCTTGGCTTCCAGCTGCTGTGTAAAATGCCAGTTTGTATGAAATCATATGGTGCCCATTTATAATATGCTGATGGCAAGCATTCAGACCTGCATCCAGATTCAGGAAATGCCTTAGGACTGACTTAAGGTCCTAACCAAGTAGATGTCTGGGGTATTTGTCGAGTCATTGTTGGGAACTGATAGGGCGTTAGCCCTATGGGAATTTCCTCTCTGCTTTTAATACCTTTCTCAGTTGTGATGCCATAATCAAGGAGGTAGCAAAGCTATGTTGATTCTTAGACTTCAGCAGTTGCAAGGGATGCTGCCCCAGATGTGGCTGATTGAAATGCCATTGGGTGAGACAAGTTGGGGTTCCTGCCAGGGTACCATTTATCTCTCTAGGTACCCAGGAGCAGTTCTTCCATTGTTCCTGGATGAGTGCGAGCGAACCAGTTGTTACACTGGTTCACATGTGTGCATTGTGTTTGAAAACAGCTCTAAAACTTACCTTCTACTGCAGCCCCGAGGCTCCGTTGGCTGTGGAGGAAACTGGGGAAGGGCAAAGTCAGGCTGGACAGAGCAGGGGAGAGGTAGAACAAGGGAGAGGAGATTCTGATGAAGGCCAAGGCCCACCCCCTCCTCATCCTAGGGCATGTAGGGAAGAACACAGAAGAGAGCAATGTGGGTTGCATGGCTTACGAGGAAGGAAAGGGCCCCAATTCCCTTTACAAGGCACACCTGGGGATGGAGTTTAAAGGAGAAGCAAGTAGGAGGGGCGTTTGTTGGGAACAAATGATCAATTAACCTGGTGCTGAGAGTTGTGGCCTGCATTCCTGGTATTCCCTCTGGATTGTGTGAGTTACTGCCATGCTACTGTATGCCTAGCTTGTCTTGCTGGGATTATTCTTCCCATCTGGAACTCCTTATCTTGCCCTGCTGGATTGATTGTTTGCAGTCATTCTGTTTACAGCATTTGGACTGGAGTATCTTCAGGTTTATGGGAGAGCTTTTCTCCAGGCCGTAAAAGGGACATTGGGGACAGAGTTGGTGCCAATACAGGAATTCATACCGGTTCTCTGGCTGTGTTGCCTTCGTGCCATGTCCCGGGTCATCACAGTCATGCTTGCGTAGTGTATATTGGAAGTGGTGACCTTATGAAATGAAATTTCATTTGAATGTATGCCAATTAGTGTACATTCAAAGTGACAATAAAATTATTCTAAGTTCTAAGTAGATGGAACATTATCACCTGTCCCTTTTTATGATCACTTCCTTACTAAGCTGTGCATCACAAATACCCCAGACTTCTACTTGGCTAGGTGATTAAGTTGGTCCTAAGGCACTTCATTAATCTGGATGGACTTTTGGAGGGGGTCTTTACTGGCTAGTAGCCAGAGAGTTCCCTTTCATGCCTGGCTAACTCCTGGAATACAGAAACAGCCAGAGTGCTAGATGAGATTGTGTCTGTGAGACTTCTGCCCTATTGCCATTTAGTTCCCTGAAGGAGCTAAGAGAAATGAAGACACCTGAAGTGACACTGATGAGAAATCTGTCATGGAACACTGGTTCAAGCTCACATGTGAGCTTGCATAGTGGTGATAAGAACATTAATGGATTAATTTTGGGTGCCTGTTTCATCTGCAGATTCTTGACAGCTCTATCTGGGATTATATGATAATTATTGGAGAAATATGGGCATGATACAGCATCTGCAGCATACCAGGTGAATTGGCAGGATTTCTTTGCACATAAAGTTATCCATGTCAGCTATGGGTTTAATGTCAATTTAACAGAGTCCAATGTGGTCAACAAGGCAAAGTCTTCTGAAATCTTGGATTCTTTTGAATTTGTGGAACCTAGGAAACTGGATATAGAATCTTCTGTGATTTGAACACTCCTTCCCATGTGCTTGACCTGTGGTGCAATCAACATCTCTTTGTAGAAAGGGAAGCTGCTGCTTGCCTTGAGGAAGGTAATATTGGAGAGGTCTACTCTGGACCCAACCATCTCCAACTTTCCTTTGGAGGGAAGGTTTTAAAGCAGGTTGTGATGCTCAATTAGAGAGGATCCTAAAGGGAACAGATTTATCAAGATTCTTATCAGTCTAATTTCAGGCCAAGTCATGGAACTGAAATGCCATTTCTTGCTCTAGTCAATGGCCTTCACAGGGATCTTCATGGAGAAAGTGCCCCCTTGGTCCTATTAGTTCTTTCAGTGATGTTTGAGGTAGGTTCCTGCTGGTTCTAACCGGTTCTTTAGAACTGTTAGTAGCTCGGCGATGACATCACGGAGCCGGTTCCGTCGGTGTCTCTGTGGGTGCTGCCATCTTGGATTTTGCTTCTGTGCATGCGCAGAAGCTATTTTTTGATTGCTGTGTGCACGCGCATACCCTGAGCCAACCGGCAGCAAAAGGATCTAGAACCCACCCCTGGTTTGATACCATCAGGGGTTTGTTGGATTGTCTACAAGGGTTGAGTGTCTCTTTTATGGTAGTTCTGCTCCTCCTGAAATGGGCAATTCTCATCATCAATCATAAAGGAGTAATGCCTGAGTCTATAATCAATCTCATGCAGGAGGGTGTGCTGCAGGCTTTGGGACTTTCTGCTGTGCTATTTAATCTTTATGTGAAGCCATTGGGCAACACTGCCATCAGTTTGAAATTTAATGTCATAAATATGCTGATACTCAAGTTGATATTGCCATTCCAGACTGATACTGTAGACACCCTGAACAGATGTCTGGAGACTGTTAGGGTAAGGATGGGGCAAAACATACGTAGATTAAATAATTCCAAAATCAAGTTGGCAAACCAGTAACAATGGCCCTTGTAGTATCACTGGATGCTGTTGTCTTCCCCAGTAAGGAGTTGGTGTGTAACTTTGGGAATTCTTATGGACTTATGTCGCCTGCTTAAACGGGGTGTGGAATCCATAGCAAAGAGGATTATTGCTCAGCTTCAACTACATGGCTAGTTTTGGATGCTTTTCTATCTGTAATGTTTACCTTGAAAACTAAGTGATTGACTACTGCAATATATCCTATGTGGTGCAGTCTTTGCAGATTCTCTGGAAGCTACAGATCGCAAAGGCAAGATAACCCTATCAATCCAGAATGGCATTAATTTAGCATTTCAGAGTGTTGTACTGACTACCTATCAGTTTTTAGGTCTTATTTTACCTGAATTTGTGTGTCTCCCTTCACATTTCTCTGAAATTACTTTATAAATGCCAAACATACAGGGTCATACATTAATAGGCATTGCTGGTTTAAAAACAAAAATTCACATCAATCAACTTTTCCAAGGGTTGCATGGTTTCATAATACGCTAGAAATAAAAGGTGGTGGGGTATTCTTATTTTGCTAGTGAAGTTTTAGGCAGAAATATCAATAGCATGCCAAAAGGAATGCTTGTCTAATTGGTTTGCCTCTAAGTAATGACATTTTGTAATAGGAAGGTGGAAAAAACTTGAATTAAAATAACAGACAGTTGCAGTTTTAGTATAATCAGCCTGTTTTTTTTTTAATTTATTTTTTTACAAAACCATCATTATCAAAGTTGGTGAACTTTGTGAGTTTCTTTTTAAGGTTGCCTTCCACCCCCAATTTTTACAGGTTACAGATTAACAAAGTTGGAAGGGACCTTGTAGGTCATCTAATCCAACCCCCCACCCCGTTCAAGCAGACTCTGTATGCATCCTGAAGCCTCCGGAGCCTTCAAGGAAGCATCCTGAAGCCTCCGGAGGGTAAAAAACGGCCCAATAGGCAAACCGGAAGTGACTTCAATTTGCCTGTTGTGGCGTTTTTCACCCTCCGGGGGGTTCAGGAAAGCATCCTGAAGCCTACAGAGGACGAAAAACGGCTCTACGGGCAAACCGGAAGTCACTTCCGGTTTGCTCGTTGGGTCATTTTTTACCTTCCAGAAGCTTCAGGGAAGTGTCCTGAAGCCTCCGGAGGGTGAAAAACAGCCGAAAATCATGGCAGAAAATCAGCTGCATGCTGGAGCTGACAGGGCAGCGCCTCGCGTGGCCTTAGAAATGGCTCCGCGTGCCCCTTGTGGCACGCGTGCCATAGGTTCGCCATCACTGCTATAGACTGTAGGCAGAGTTAGCCTGCAATATTGCATTCTAACTATTGCGCCACCAGGGCTCCTCATTACTATTATTATGGTTCGTCGCATAGTCAACCAGATGTTCAGACTGGATTTGGCATTTTTATTCACCTATCAAGTCCTTCCCAAGGATCTGAGATCTGCAGATTTTATTATTATTATTATTCTCACTATCAATTTATTTGCTGCCCATCTTGTGGTTCAAGGTGACCGTGAGCAATTTACAGTTGTTAACGAATCACTCCAGTTCTAAGCAAATTGTGTGGTCATTAAGTGAATAAGGCTTTCCCCATTGCTTTTGGGAAACCACCTGGGAAGGTCACAAATAGCAACTGAATCAACCTGGGATGCTACAACCATTATAATATATACCAGTTGCCAAGCAGCCATATTTTGATCATGTGGTAGTGGGGATGCTGCAGGGGACGTACGTGCAAGGACCAATCATACTTTACTTTTTTCAGTGTCATTGTAACTTCAAACAGTTATTAAATATATGGATGTAATTTGAGGACTACCTGTATAAGCAGCCTGTCATAATTCTTCCTATGTCACTTCTTTTCCTATTCTATTCTATTCTGTTGTTATGTCAT
>JANHFT010010495.1:202872-215159 GCA_032467955.1 Pseudoxenodon macrops | reverse complement strand
CAGTGGTTCCCAATGTGGGGCCCGCGCCCCACAGGGGGGGCAATTTGATTTTTAATGGGGGGGGGGCAATTGGAACCTTGTTTAAACCAAGTTAATGGCCTTTTAGGCTTCCTCCGCTTGAGTAAGAGTTCACTTTTTGAATAGTAACAATTATATGTTATCGGGGTGGGTGGGGATCAGGATTTTAGAGACACAGGTGGGGCATGGCCAAAAAAAGGTTGGGAACCACTGCTGTAAAGGAAAGAAGACCCCTTGCAACTAGTTTTCGGAGTTAGCCATGGCCCTTCCAGTATCCACCAATATATTCTCTTTCTCCTTTGGTGAAATAGTGCCAGTAAGCAAGCTGAGGTAGTAAATACAGAAAACAATAGGAAGGAATCGTACAGCTTTGATTATTCAGAGACCAGAAAAACCTAGTGAAATAATGTTCTCATTTTATAGCCGGGAACTCTAGGAAGATAACTAGGAAGGGTTATCATCAAGACTTACATTTGTCATCAAGGTCATCCACTGGTGAATAATGCCTACTTTTACTTATTTTGTTCATTTCTGATGAAAGAGTTGTGGCTGGAAAAAAAAAATACAACAAAGGCTGGAAAGGTCAGCATTTTAGACTCGGTAACTTTTCACATTTTAAAACTGATGGGTTCGCTTGTTTAGCTTGTTACGGTTTAAGGCTGTGCAAGATCCCAGCTATTGGGATTTGCAAACTATGATAGCAACAGCACTTAGACCTATATACCACTTCACAGTGCTTTACACCCCACTCTAAGCAGTTTAAAGAGCCAGCATATTGTCCCCCAACAATCTGAGTCCTCATTTTACCGACCTCAGAAGGATGGAAGGCTGAGTCAACCTTGAGCCCCATGAGGATTGAACTCCTTGCTGTGGGCAGAGTTAGTCTGCAATACTGCATTCTAACCACTGCGCCACCAGGGCTCCTGGGTAAGTCTTAGCATGATGAGTGGACCCAGTCCACACACTGACTCATTCAAGGTCAACATGGTCTGTAGGATTTATAAGCCCCCACATTTCCGACAGTTTGCAATTGTTGTAGGAATTGAGGATGCTCCCCAACAAGACCATGGTGCAGAGTTCTGCATAGATGCACAGGCTATTTATTGGAAGCATTCCAAGATGTGGAGCAGCCTGTCCATAACAGATTGACAACTCATTCCAGCCAATGCAGTGGATCTCCTGGCAATAGCAGGGCCCTTTGGCGAGGCTAGGAACTGGGTGGTTAACCAGCAGTCAGGTCTGAAAGGGCCCATTGATCAAATCAAAGACATAACCCTAGGGTTTGAATATTTGTTTTTACAATATTTAGTTTTTAATCTGGATTGTATAGTTTTTTTATCTTTCTTGTTTTTTATTCTTCTATTGCTGTACACCTAGAGTCGCATTTGTGAACTGGAAGCTATACAAATCGTATTGATAAATAAATAATAAATAATTCTGAGATAATGAAACATCAGCTGGTGAGATAGAAGAGATCTTTTCATTGCAGGTTCTAATTCTGACTTTGGTATCTAAAGAAATATTTATCAGTGGCGCTTGGAGCTAGGAAATACTATTAAAATAAGGGGTGTTATGGTCATAAACTCCTTATTAAGTAAGCAGACCTGCAAAGTTGACAGAAAAGTCATTTCAAAGAAGACACTCACAGATATTTGGGAGCATATGAAAATCTCTCTCAGAAAAAAATATACATTGATAAAGAGTTTTGACACAAGGCTATTCTCTGTTCGGGAAAGAAGATGGTGTTATCTCAGGTACCTGTTTATAAGTGGGTAGATGAATAACTCTATAAATTTAGGAAAAGGGAAACTCATGTTGAAGTTATCTGAAATAGACAGCTCTGATTCATCTTAGTTGGGCAAGGTTCAAACGGACGTCAAGCAATTTTTACAAGCCTTGATATAGAAGTGTTCTTGGTACTTGTGTGAAACCTGTTCCATGCTAAACTAACTGTGATTTTTTTTGCAACTATTTTTATCTATTTTAATCTGTAATAGAATTTTGCTTCAGTAAAAAGAAGAATGGGTTTTGCTTCAGAAAAAAAAGGATTTAAAGATAAATATTGCATTTAAGTTCTCAAGAGTCTAGTCTAAGAGAAAGTTTGAAAGTATATGTCACTCAGTTAGATTGCTAGTTCACTAATCCAGTGCTATCAGTACTAAAATTTGGGAGTTCTCCAGCATTTCATTTATTAATTTTTGCTCTAAAAGATGCATTAGGGCTTTTTTCCGGTTAGGTCTTATTTTAGGGAAAATACGGTACTAAATGAGTCCATCTGGCTGATGACCTTAACTGGGACTTATTTTTGGGGTAGTGCTTATATTATGACCATCTTGAAAAATCATGCTAGGGTTTATTTTCCGGTTGGGTCTTATTTTCGGGAAAACATGGTGTGTGTGTGTGTATGTGTGTGTGTATCGTACAATCTTCACTATTACTTCAGTAAAAACAATCTTCTTCCCATACTTCATCTCATCAATAATCAAATTGTAAAGTCAAATTAAAATAATGTATAATAATTTTATAAAATAAAATATTAAAATCACTCAGTCCTAATTTGCAAAAATCTATTAAGAGCTACCAGAAATAGTAACAAAATTTCAGACATGAATTTTCCCCAGACTCCATATGGAGATGCTAAGGATCCGGGAACTAATCTAGGTAAAACATATTCTCCATTATTGAGTTACAGCTGTGCCATCTCTAATACTTGCAGTTGCTCTGGGGTTTGGGTATCCAACCTTTTGCCTTCCCTACACTGCATTGAATAGAAAGGAATTGTCTTGGGCCTCATATAAAATTTATAATGTTTTAATAACATAATATCAAATAATAACGTTAAAAGTTTATGATCTTGTGGGGCTACATTTCTAGCTGTCCAGGGTAACATGTGGCCCATGACCTGTGGGTTAGACATGCCTGCTCTAGTATTTTCAGTCTGCTTACAAATTAACTGCAATTTACCCAGTCAAGATGTTAAGAAGAAGGAAGGATAGAGACAGAATACAATCTCTGGCTAAATAACTGCAAAAAGTTCTCCCTCGAAACTATGTGGCTTGTCTAGGCAGTCATCAACCTTCTCCAATTTGCTTGTTTTCCAGGTGAGCCAACTCTTATTTTAGTCTCAACTTGTACCTCTGTTGGTTGTCTAGAAACTAGACAGCCTCATATCTTTTTGGGTGAAGCCTCCCTTAGAAAGCTCTTTTTGTGCAGGCTGTAGCACAGTGTTTCTCAACCTTGGCAATTTTAAGATGCTTGGACCTCAACTCCCAGAATTCCCCAGCCAGCTTTGCTGGGAGTTGAAGTCCAGACATCTTAAAATTGCCAAGGTTGAGAAACACTGCTGTAGCAGGTTTGTCAGGACTTAGGAATCAAGTGTTCTCATCTACTTTCTCAAAGGAACTGTCTCACTTCAGGATCCCAAGGGTTATCATCTCAGAAAGCCCCCTTACTGTAAGTAAGATTCCTTGGATCCTCAACCCTTTTGGCTTTTTGCCATATCAGCTCAGAAATGATGATTTGCAGAAGGAGCTATGTTGTACAAAGCTTCATGGGATCCCTGACTTGGGAATGTTTCAGTGAAGTTTAAGATTCCTCTGTAACTAATAACAGCATATACCTCTCTACCCAACTGAAGGAGAGCAAGCCAAGGATTACTCAACAAAGAACAAAATTATGAAACACATACCTTTGGAAAGAACTGCAATGTAGAAAATAACTGTTAGGAGAAAAGAGACTGCCAGCAGAACATAGATATGGAAGTCAGATCTCTGGGTGCAGTAAAGGTAATTTCTTTCTTTAAAAAAAAAAGAGAGAGAGAAGGGTCAAAGAAATAGCAGGAAATTTGTTCCATTGCCATTATGCCATTAGGAATCCAGAAAGAAAGCTATTTTTGTCAGTGAAATAAGATATGGATTTTTATTCTTGTTGGGTGCCTGTAGTATGAACCGAGCCAATATTGCAATGTCATTGGCTGACCTTGCATGACATCATTAAATATTACAGTTCATTTTCTGGAAATACTAGCTGTGGTTGCATATGATTCCCTTGAACTTCATTGATCGCTGAGGTGAGATCTGCCATTGTTTGTAAATGGTATTATATGGGGATCAAAGAATTGTGAGGAGACTCAGTTTGGTCTGATGGTTAAGGCACCAGCCTAGAAAAGGGGAGGCTGTCAGTGCTACTCCCACCTTAAGCACAAAGACAACTAGGTGACTTTGGGCCAGTCACTCTCTCTCAGGAAGATGGCAAGGCCAAACCACTTTTGAAAAATTTCCCCCAAAATTACAGTAGTCTGGGAGGTCAAAGAGGACTTGAAGGCATATACACATATTCAAAAGTATGCGTGTGGGAGGGACTCTTGGATTTGATAGAAATCCAACAATTCTAGCTGAAATCCACATATACTATCAGCACCTCGGAAATAAGGAATGGCCACTAATCTACTCAATAGATCAAGAAAACAACCCACCAATGAAAATATGTCTTCAGAGCAACCAAATCAGGGCAGCAATAGCTTAGAACTCCTTAAAACATCTGTACTTTCAAGCTGCATTAGAGCTCAACATGCACAATCAGAAACATTCTAGTTCAACTTTATTTTCTGAATCTTTAATTTTGGCGGTTTATCCATTGTGAAAGAAAAAGAAAGAAGAGCTGCAATAGAGGATTGTCCTCTAGCATCTTTTCAAATAGAAGTCTGCCTCCGGAAAATATGACACACACTAATCACTACTTAAGTACAACAACTCTATGATTACAAATGTAAAATGTAAAATGTAAATCTCCATGTCAGAGGAAATCTGACGCTTCAGCTGCTGATTACTGATTGCCAAGAAGAGAAAAAAAATATTTACTTTTATCAGTGCGAAGATCATCGTGATATATTTCATCCTCCATTTGGTTGAGATGCTTCTTTGCAGATTTTGATTTTGTAAAATAAGGACACCGCACTTCACCTTGTCAATTCTACCGAGAGGTCAGGCTTCAACTGCTAGTGGCAGAACTGTTTACATCCCAGCTTTGGTGCCCTCTGGCCTCAACTTTCTTTCTCTCTCTCTCTTTTTAATGTGGTCACCTCCTCCAACCTCATTGATTGAACATTACAGTATTTAAAAAAAACAACTGTTCTTGGGCAATTTGGTAATGATTATTTTTCCTGTTCAAACTATTCTTGGCCAGAAATCAATACTTTCACCATCTTTGCATGCATCAGTTCAGGGGTGGGGTTCTCTTACTTTGCATACCGGTTCGGATCGCATCGGAAGTGTGCATTTTGTGCACTTCCCCGTCACATCTGGGTAAAAACCTTCTGTGCATGCGCAGAAAGCTTTGCGCATGCGCAGAGGGTTATTTTTTGGGTGATTTCCAGCTGGAGGACCGGTTTGGGGGCGTGGCCATCCATCCATCAGTTCGGTGAGCAGGGCCAAATTGCCGGTCCGAACCGGCAGCAACCCACCACTGCATCAGTTGTTTTCTAAGTGAGCATTGAAAACTGTCCTGTTTTATTTATTTTTTCATAATATTTTAATTAGAGGACAAAAAAGAGACTTTCATGTTGTCTCAGCTATAGAAACTAGTAGCTTAGAGAGTGATTGAGGGGTATGGGGTCTTTTCAAGTTATTGTTTGGTATGTATAGCCCAAGCTCTAAAAGGCTTGGGTATCTGATATTTGAAGAATCACCTCTTTGCCCATGTTGGATTAAATAAAGCCCAAGCACACACACAAAAAGACGATAGAATGAATCACAAATCATAAAAGGAACACTACATACAGATCCCAAATAAGGATGCAAAGTTGGATGACAAATCCAAATGTTCTCCAGAAAACCTACATCTTCAGATTATTATTATTTTTTCGAAAATGGGTAGTATTGGAGCCAACTGAACCTCCTGTGGGAGGCCATTCCAGAGGACTGTCCCCATTACAAAGAAGAATAAAAATACCTCCAAACTTCGCTCCCCTCCCCAGCTTCCCAAAGCGGAAGAGACCAACTGCTTCTCCCAGCATGATTGAAGATGTTGGGCAGTCCCAGGTAGAGAAATGGAATCTCGCATTTTCATTTGATGTTGCCTTAAGTTGCCCTAAACTCTATTGGCATTAAAGTTGCCTTTCCCCTGTTGTTTCATCCTCCCCCAAGGACAACCCCTCCCAATTCAATTTGCTAATCAAGGTTGAAATGGCAGAAATCTTATGACAGCTCAGTGATCTCATAGAAGATTGTAGTAGGCTCACATGATGGGAGTGTTTGGATGCTGCTGCTTTACAACCAAAGCCTGAAAAAGTTGACAATTGCTGATCTAGAGGCTTGTTCCTGCGTTCAAAATGGCCCATTCAGTCCTGATTGTTGGCTCCTTCCTTCTTCCTAGCTGACTTTCATTGTTGACCAAGGCCCTACGTAGTGTGACCTGAGCTGGATGACATTGAAGGCAAGGCTAGATTACCTCATTGAGTTGTCAATTCTTGAAGTTGGCATATGAAGTAGAAATGAGATGATCCAGATTAATGGAATGAAATCTCTTATCATTGAAGAGTGCAGGTTTTTTTTTTAAAGTATCTTCCTTAATACCCATGTTTTCCCCAAAATAAGACCCTGTTTTATATATTTTTTCAATCCCGAAATAAGCGCTTGGCCTTATTTTCGGGGAGGTCTTATTATTTTGGGGTTAGTGGAGCAAGACGGGGCTCCTCTTGCCATCTTACCTGATTTCCAGCTCTGTCTCCCTAACCCTAACCAGAGGAAACGGCAGGGACCAGCTGCGCATGTGTTTAAATATTTTTGGAGGAGGGATTATTTTTGGTGGGGATTATTTTAGCGCATGCACTCAAAAACCTGATTGGGTTTATTATCAAGGAATGTCTTATTTTTGGGGAAACAGGGTACCATATTTTTCTGCATATGTTCACTACACTGCCAAACCTGCACTCTTAGATGAAACTGTTTGACTGATAACTTTTTAATCTATCACTGGAGTGTCCCACAACAAGGATGATTAGAGGGCTGGAGGCTAAAACATATGAAGAACAGTTGCAGGAATTGGGTATGTCTAGTAATTGGGTAGGACTAGGGGAGACATGATAGCAGTGTTCCAAAAATTGAGGAGCTCATATGAAGACATGGGGGTCATATTATTTTCCAAAGCTCAGAAGGCAGGACAACAAACAATGGAGGGAAACTAACCAAGGAGAGAAGCAACCTAGATCTAAGGAGAAATTTCCTAACAGTGAGGACCATCAACCAATGGAATGGCTTGCCTTCAGAAGTAGTGGGTGCTCCAACACTGGAGGCTTTCAAAAAGAGACTGGACAGCCAATTGGCTGAAATTGTATAGGGTCTTCTGCTTGAGCAGGGGATTGGACTAGATGATCTCCAAGGTCCCTTCCAACTCTACTATTCTATGTTCTATTTCCTCCAAAAGGATTAATTGCTTTATTGTAATAATTAGCTCATCGGGAATGGTTACAACCCTGGAAGGTAGAGCACACTTACTATATTATTTGGAACAGCAGCAGGAGGAGCATTTTCTGTTTTTCAGACCTCTGGCAGTTGGCAAAGATCACTGCTGGAAGGTGAACTGAGTCAGGATCCATAGTTCTTGTTGGTTTAGGCATCTTGTAAACATTATGCCACTTCCTAATCTTGGCAGCAGATAAAAGCAAAAACTGTAATACTGATTGTTGCTTTTATTGGTAATGTTGTTTTGCTCAGATTTTATTTTTTTCTCCATTATAAGATGCTTACAATAATTAATAGGAAAGCAGGGGATATATTAAACTTAAAATATTACAAGCATTCAGTGGAAGAGCTCAATTATCCTCAGTAGATCCAGACTGTGGAAATTTAGACTGACTGGTGATATGTCAGCAGAAATCCTTAACTCAGAAATCAGCAACCTGTTCTCTTGTATTTATTCTTCTGTGTTCCCTCGTCATTTTGGCACGATGGGAGATAAAATTAAGCATTCTAGGAGGATATTGCTGCTGCTACGTTTGTCTTCCTGGAACTCCTTTGTCATTTTAGCTAAAGATGCTGGGCTAGAAACTAAGGGACTGTGACTTTGTTCTTTCTAGTCCTTCCCCAATCTGTGACTCTGGACCAAGAGTGGGCTCTATTGGCAACTTAAAATCTTTGCAAGTACGGTATATCTTTTGAAGCTTAGTTCGTGGCTCATGAATTACTTAGGGAATCTTTCAGAAACTTCACATCTATTACATTTCTATCTCCTGCTTTAATCCAGTGGCAAAACCAATAGATTCCACATGGGAAGCATTGATCTCTCAAGCCCCTTGATGTGAAAGGGCACCCTTAGCATTCCAGCCACTGCCAGCCAAACACTTATGAGCTTTTTTTCTTTTGCAGGATCCCGCTCCAAATACGATGGAGCCAACCAACCAGTTCAGTGTGACCTCAGCTTCTCATTGTGTCCCTGAGGATTGCTGCAGATTGCATCATCTCTTTGTACCTATGAGCTGATTCTACCAGCAGGATAAGTCATGATATGTAAGGGGAAGTATCTTCATTCACTTCCCTTGTGTCTGTTTCCCCACTAGTCTAAGTCTTAGTTAAATTAATATCTGTGTTTAACAGACCCTACAGTCGTGGAATTTCCTGTGGTCTCCTATCCAAATATTTTCCTTAACTTTTCTAGATTAGCTAAGGTCACCTAAACTGACTCAATCCTTTCTGAAGGTGAGTAGCCTTTGTAAATTAGAGCATAGAATCATAGTGTCGGAAGGGGCCTTGGCGGTTTTCCAGTCCAACTCCCTGCTCAAGGCAGGAGGAGACTATAAATCAGTGATGGTGAACCTTTTTTTTCTTGCATGCGTCCTGAAGCCTCCGGAGGGTAAAAAACGGCCCAACTGGCAAACCGGAAGTGACTTTGATTTGCCTGTTGGGCCATTTTTTACCCTCCGGAGGCTTCAGGGAAGTGTCCTGAAGCCTCCGGAGGGTGAATAACGGCCAAAAATCAGCCGGCACTAACAGGGCAGCACCTCACGTGCCCTCCGAAATGGCTCCGCATGCCACCTGTGGCACACGTGCCATAGGTTCGCCATCACTGCTATAAACCATCCTGGTGAAATAGTTGTCCAGTGTATTCTTGAAAACTTCCAGAGATAGAGCACTCACAACTCCAGGAATTAAGAATTGACAATGCTTACTTATGGATCAGACTGTGACTCAATAAAAATAATTCCTTTTCCACACACCTCATACAGAGGAAAGCTGTCCCTAGACTGTATGTGGCACTCAAATCTTTGAGGGCTTCCAAAATTACAGAAGCAAAATTGATATAGAGACTTTTTTTAATGTGTATGTTTTTCATGTGTGAATGGTAATAGTTTTTCTCTTTTCAGTTAAAGGTATTTAAATTACTTCCTTTAAAAAAAATCCTTTCCAAATATATTTGGTGAGACATCAACTCCCCTTCTTGTGTGTCCCGGTCTCTCCCTCAGCAGCCTGGTTTTAAAAATAGTTTTTCACATCATATGGATCTTGAACCTAAGATCCAAGATGCTTGTGAAGTCTCTGATTTAGCATCTTAACGCAGTGATTCCCAAACCTAAGTAAATTATCCCAAATTTGGTAAAAGCCATAATGACACATGAATCTTAATCACAACAGGAAAGTTTAAATAAGAACTTTCTGATAAGTGGTGAAAAAGTCTTTTTGATAGGAGGTTCTGGGGGAACAAAAGAAAAAAGTGCGGGTAACAAAGGAAGCTCTGCTCTAAGAGCTGAAAGGTTGCTGTCTACAATCCTTTTCCATGCTAAGATTCAAAGCAATGCTTGTTGGGAAAGAAGGCTTATTCAAACTCTTGTCTGTAAAAGTGGATGGACATCATTGGTTGAATGATCTTGTGTGATTTCATAGATGGCGAATGTGTGTGCTGGGAGTGTGTCCCACCCTGAAGAGTTCCTTGATTTGCTAATGTGTGAGATTAGACGGTTTCCAGAGATGATGTGACCTTGTCTTTCCTTCATGTGTGGTCCAAACCTACCAATTAACATGGCATCAAATCCTCATGACCAAAAACTAACTCATACTTGATGGACTTTTGCAGTCCAAAAAACAATGTTTTCTTGATTTTCATTTGTATAATTGGAATACAGAATCACACAGGAAGCAACCAGGATGACTAAACTATTACGTGCTGTGTTAGGTTTTGTGTTAGCATGTCATGTAATAACAGCTGTTACAGTTTATAAGTTATGGCTTAGCTTGTAGCCTGTTGTAGAAAGTCAACTGTGGCTTATTCCATAACACACAGTTTAGTAAATATGTCTTAATACAATGCTTGAACCCTGGTAATTTTAACACAGCATCATCCTCTTCCCATGATTGTTTTTATTTATTTATTTATTGTGCAAATATGAGGTATTACTAGTGATTTTTTTTGGGGGGGGTAGTTTAAGTTTAATATTTTCACATTATTCAGTGACTCATATAATGACATAGTAATAACATTTATATCATGCCTACTGGCATTAAATTTATCTCCCGTATAGAATGATTTCAGGGATACTTTCCAGACCTTTAGATTAGTATTTGGTTGCTCCAGATTGCAGGAAACAATTGCGTAAAAAAATTACATGCATAATTTGATTTAGCTACAGAATTGCCAGATAATCCAGAGCTACCAATGTGGTACTGCTTCCATGTTTAATTGAGATCTTAGTCTAACAGAAGAGTAGTGCTGCTTTGTCGGTCATGATGTGAGGGCTGCAGTATTTCCTTCCAAATTGCTATCCAGATGTTCTGCTTCAAGGCTCAGGGCCGCTTTGAGGTAGCTTTGGGTGTGCTCAGTCTGGGCTTTTCACAGATGTAAAAGCTGTCGGATGAGCAGATATAATCATTCCATTCACCATTAATCCAAACTTGGCCGCAGTCCTCGTCACGACCCTGGTAAGTGTTGGGTTCACCTGTCTTCCAATTCCTGAGATGGAAGCAAGAGATGGTGCAAGAGATGTTTTTATCTCAAATAGTTAAAAAAAAAAATCTCAAATTCAATAAACTTATCTCTGGAGCCATCAAGCTATTGTTTCTAAACATTTCTAAACAGTAAACATGTTATTGATAAATGTTTCTAAATGAAAGTGGAAATTCCTCATCGGTCTCACAGTGAAATAGTTTTCCTAAATGGTATAGATCCCAAACCATATGCCCTGGAAATAAATCGATTGATATGTCTTATTTTAGGTCATGTGATTAAAGGATTACAAGTCTAAAGGATGTTGAGGGGCATTATGTTGCTATGAGTGATTGCTGGTTGAATTCACACATCATATTAAGCCAACATAAAATCATTTTTTTATAGCTTGGTATGATGTTTGAAGCCAGTCTTTCACTTATTCTGCCTGTCAGAATTCAGAGATATTGGAATAAACTGGAATTGAAGTTGAGTTTCTGCTTCATGATGGGTGAGCAGATGGTAGCCATTCAGTTGGTGATGAACCACAGTTCCCAATATATCCTTCAGCCTTGACTGGGCAGCTAAGAGGTGAAGTTCAGCAATAGTTGAGGAGCCAAATATTCCCCAACTCTGCTAACGACAACAACAACAACAAATATTCAGTGCTCACTGAAAGCCGTTTCTGTAATTACTGCCATCCAACCATTTCCAATCTCCTTCTGTATGTTGGTCATGGAGACCGATCCAAAAACGTTCATTTCTGGTACGAGTCTGTATGAAATTCTGCAAGAGAAAAATCCAAGAAACTTGAATGATGGTGTTTGGACTGTGGCAGTGTAAGAATAAAAATGCTACTTCCTTTGTAACCATAAAACAGAAGAAAGGAGAAAAATGGCGCTCAGGTTACTTCTTATTGTTGATCAGGAATCTGATGAATTTGATGATTGCCCATCTGTTAAGATGGCAAGGCTAAAGTTCAGGTCTCAGCAGTCCTTTGAGGCCAAGGAAAGTTTCATGGGAAACCACTAGCCTAGGGGTTCGGCATGTGACCAAAACCACAGAAGGCGTGCTTGACTATTTTTATAATTTCTATATTTCTATACCTTATCTATTGTGTGCCAGCTTTCTCTTATGTAACTACCGTATTTTTCTGAGTATACTATATACTATATATATCTATAGTTACATAAGAGAAAGCTGGCACACAATAGATAAGGTATAGAAATATATACCAACAACATACCGACCAACATTTGATTGAGCCAGCAGGCAACCGTATGCTAAACTGAAAGTGAAACTAAAGCTGCAAGCAGGCAGTAAACTGAAAGTGAAACTAAAGCTGCAACGAGGCAAAT
>JANHFT010010495.1:182393-193808 GCA_032467955.1 Pseudoxenodon macrops | reverse complement strand
ATATTTTACCTAATTTCGTTCGTGTCTTCCATCATTAAAGACATTGTATACTTAAGCTGAAATGGAAGAAGATATAATTACATGTTGGGAACATCCCATCGTCTGTTATCTGAAGTGCTTAGTGTCCCATTACCAAAATGGCTGCCCATTTCTTACAGCATGTTTTTATCTGTTGAAGGCCACCCTGCCCTGGCAGTTCAGTGACCATTTTAGAAGACTGGAACACCCCGTCAATGGAGTAAATGCTTACTATGATCTCTAATTGTTCCGTCTCCCTTTGCAGACACACACAGATAGTTGCTAAGGAGTTAAGTAGGTAACAGTAGACGAGATCATAAATCAAGGTCTGTGCAAAGAGAGCTTGCCTGAATTAGTCCATTTGTATTTCAAGCAGCAATAGAATGGTACAAATTCCTTTCAGGAATCAAACTATCAAGCAGTCAGCCAGTCCAAAAGTTAAGGGTTCATGAACAAGTAAATAAAGGAACAAAAGTCACAAGCTGGAATTCTGAACAGTTGTTTTCAAGGAAGAGTGAAGGCAAAGCAACCACATAAAATTACATGCAGGTAGCTGGCTGCAATTAATCAAGCCTCACTCTTTGCCAAGTCTTAAAATTTATATTTTATCATTGCCATCAGAGCCTTATTGACTGCCATCGCTCTGCTCGCTGCAGCCTGTATCAAGACCTAGGACTTGGAAGTTGTCTCTCTTAATCTGATTTTTCCATCTGATCAGGAGATGCCTGAGATTGCTCAGCTTCCTCAGACGAATCATGGCTTGAAGATTCCTGAGGCTGACAGTTGAGACTCAGCTGGAAGGTTATCAAATCAAGTCTGAATCATGGCCCATGACACTAGTACATTTTAGATCACAAGTGCTATAATAACTATCACTCCTTATAAACAGAATGTTGATGGTTTGAAACCCAGCAAGTGTCATTTTTTAAAAAATAGCTATTTTTCTTTCCTTGAGATTCCTACTTTTACCTGGATTTTTTTTTAAAATCCAGTCTGTACCGTTTCACTATTTTTTTCCAGTTGCCTGTGGTAAAAGGATTTATCCTAGCTTTGTACTTTGAGTACTGAAGATGAAACCTGTCTCTCATGAGTGATTGGAAAAATGATGAAACAATGAGCTGTTAAGACTTATTTTTTTTATAGCACAGGGGAAGACAGGAAGCTGAGGAAATAAGAATAGTAATCAATTTTTTCTGCCAAGTTTTGAACTAGCAAGATTCTATTTCAAAGAGACTTATAGTCAATATCCTATTACAGACCTCATGATAGTCTAAAGGGAGATAGAAGGCAACAGTGAAAGATTTTATTCTTGCCTGTTATTTGACGCTTTAATTTTATACTAGACAACCCTGTGACCTATTGGGTCATCCTTTGACAGAAAGGCAGTGCAGTCTGATGTGACCAGAATGATCATTACAATTTTAGGCTGACCATGTATTTTTACCCCAATGGTGGATGATCCCTGATAATCAAAGAGTATATAACCTAAATAGTAAAATAATTGTAGTGGCAAATGAACTTCAATAAGTCAATATTTATCTAGCTAAACAGACTGAAAACCTTACATGAACTTTTTGCTGAAAGAAGAAAAAAAATGGTTTCGGAATTAAAAAAGATGTGAACTAAGTGAGGAATTGAAGGGATTTGTATAACATCTAAGAGGGAAGGATTATAGAACTGTAAAGCTGTTGAAGAGGTCGGAAGTCATTATATTTAATCACTTTTTTGTTTCACCTTTCTTTCCTTTAGATTTGACTTTTATTGTATATAAATGTAAATAAAAAGAATTAGTTTCTCTTCCAAAATTTATTTTAATAAGGTACAGGTGAATACAGAAGCTGAGCAGATTGTGACAAATATGACCAGAAGGGGTCAATAACTTTTTATGAGAAAATAGGATTGAGGCTCAGCTAGGCGGCCCCAAAGCTAAGCAGAATCACACCTGATTAAGAGTTAGAGGGGAACACTACCAGGAAAACCCAGGACTATAGGCTAGGTTGGTTAATAGAGAAAACATACCAGAAGGCACTGACATAACTAATTCCATATAGTTTTCAAAAACTAAAACCAACATTATATGAACATGCTCATTAACTCTCCAGGAGTGTAGTTCAGTTGGAAGGACTTTATTTTTTAAGTCACCGTAGTGACACAGCAATCAGCGCTGAAAACAAATGAACGAAAAAAAGGCAAAGACAGTGCAAATACAATAGCATATAATTAAGTCATGCAAAACATGATGCAATTAATGTGAAGGGAGTTCATTCTGTTCAACAAGTTATGAAAGCAGAGTTTAATATGTGCAAAAAGCAAGTTAAAATACAGTAGATGTAAGATCCTACCATTCCTCAGGTTCCCATCATCAGCTACAAGGACAGAGCAGTGTAGCATTGGCTGCTCATGCAATTGTTGGAAAAGATTATAGCAATTCATACATTTTAAAGGGAGGAAAGGGTTAAGGAATGCAGAAGATAAAAGTCTTGGTGGTATCTCTATGATTGGTTCAATGAGGTCCAGGCATTGTCCATAACAGCCAAAAGCATTTCTATTCTCTGCTGTTGTAATGCTAATGAAAACCAAGGTATCATGGGGAAGCTGGATCACTACTACAATGCTGCAAAGGTGGTTGGGAGCAGAGAAGATATAAGATGGGAAAGGAAAAGGCATTCCATGGGTAATACGACAAATATGGATAATATAAAATGATGGCTCACTCTAATTTCAGGTCAAATAGTGCAATAATTTATTTTTTTCTTCAGTCTGAGGATCACATTTGGCTTTTGGGTAGAATGCTCAGGTGGTATTCCAAAACGTATTGGAACCAAAGAACCAGAACAGAAATTAAATCTAAATTTCAAGATAGCAATACCATGATATTATTCCCTAAGAATTTAATAGCTTTTCCATTCTGTCACTTTAAGCCTAAGCACAGACCCACCAGCTTTTGGAATGGGCTGTGCAGGCCTCTCCCAAAGCTTCTGTATGCATTTGAGGCACAAGGTAGCAGGCTTTTTAATGGAGCATTTGATTGAATATCTATACCTGAAATCCTGTCTGAAAGTTAATCAGTTTCAGAGTTCATGGGGAAAAAATAATGTGGAATACAAACTTCAGATAATTTATTTTTAAAAAGCCAAAATCTGTTGTGCCAGATTTCAAGCAAATAAGCTGGTGTTTAAAAGCAATAAAATGTGGCCAGCCTTGCAAATTATGCACTTTTGTAAATGTAACCTTTGTGCTTGTTAAAAGTTATCAGGAATGGACTCAATCAGAACAGAGACTATGTCCTAGAT
The DNA here is from genome assembly GCA_032467955.1 of Pseudoxenodon macrops. Classification (NCBI taxonomy): domain Eukaryota; kingdom Metazoa; phylum Chordata; class Lepidosauria; order Squamata; family Pseudoxenodontidae; genus Pseudoxenodon; species Pseudoxenodon macrops. The sequence continues at coordinate 190,497 of JANHFT010010495.1, read as the reverse complement.
TAGATGTCCAGAAACGTGTGCAGTGCTTTTAAAATGGCACAGTATGTCTAATAACATCCTATGCCTGCAGTACATAAATTATTTTAATTTTTAATCTCTCCAGTCACTTTTTAATGTCATACTTTAAAACCTGGCAGTCTCCTGGGTATTCTTGGATACTTTTTCTATCAAGGTTCATAGCTGCCTATATTTGCTGGAACTGGTGGGAGTTAAGAAGTGTATCAAAAATTTGGAAGACAGTGGATTCTTTATGCTTCAGTTATGTCAACATTGCAGTACAAACACTGGCCATATAATTTGCACAATTAAACTAATGGCCTTTGAAATGTGTTACTTGTTTGGTCTATTCCATTTTTAGCCTGGTACAAACATTTAGGCTGTAAGGACAAAAAGCTACTAAGGAAATGTATCTGAGTGCTGCCATCTTTTGACCTGTGAATAACATGCATAGGGAAATTTTGCTATCTTCTAAGATATTGCACTGGAATCTGTGCAAGGGATGGTGTTTGCCACTGTACAGCTTGGCAAACCCAACTGGATCTTTTGGAATATTTTGTCTTCAAAGTCTATCCCACTTAAATCAAGATGCTTCAGGCTGGGGAGTGACTGGCAAACAATTAAAATGGTTTCTGGAGAAAGTTGACTGCAGTCTCTCAAACAAAGGCTCTCTAAGTTTGGCAAACCACTTAAGCAAAGAAGACCTGCATCTGTCAAAGAATTGCTCCTGAGATCTAAATGGTGCAGTTGCTTCATGTGGCGCCCAGTGAAGTGCATGGCTGAATCACCAACGCTACAATGGCACAAGGCAAGGTGCTGAAGGTCTTTCAGATGTGGTGCCACAGCCTGGATCCCCACATCTGTTATACGGTAGGCTTCTGAAAGGATAAGAGTCTTGAGAGTGCCATGGGTGGAGATATTCAATAGGTGCTGGTTGGAAAAAGCAGGGACATTCCAGATTGAAAGTTGTTGGATTCTTGGGAAAGTGCAGGGGGTCTCTGGCACTTGGAACCAAACAAAAGGGATCTCGCAACATCTCAGCTCAAGGGTGGTAAGAGAGGAGGGCATACAGGTATACTGGAATGAGCGGAGGTCTAGCTCCATCAAGCTCAATTGGTGGAGTTTGGGACATTGTTTGCTCAAAGCCTGCAGCAGTGCTGAGGTAAGTATTTCTTGTTTTCGAAAAGAGTGGAGGGATCCTCGTAGCTTCAGAGTCCGCAGGTTGCCTTGGAAATAGTTCCGTAAAAGATGCCATAAGATCTTGGAGGATATCTAAAGGGAAAGGAAAAACAATAGAATTGGCAACTGGAAAAAATATTGGAATGCATATAATTACTGAAAATTATAATTGGCCCAGAAACAAACCTAATTTCCAAGCCTATGACCAATACCCAGGTATGAAATAGCTCAGTGAATCTTATTTCTAAAATAGATGAATAAAATAGTAGGCTAGACAGCACCCAAATGTTTAGTCTAAACCAGGGGTGTCAAACTCATGTCGTCATGGTGGCAGCATGTGACGAATCAGGACTTTTTCTCCTTCGCTAAACCGGGCATGGGTGTGGCCAGTATGACACATCTGGTCTTTGGGCTGGGAGTTTGACAGCCCTGGTCTAAACTGGTTACACAAACTGCTGTATAATTTTTAAAATAAATATGGGTTTTGAGAATTTTGAGAATTGTAGTTTATCTGAGAGGTTCTTGGTGCTCTCCGAGCTTGCTCGTTTTCTTGCAAACATTTTATTACCCAAACTAGATAACATCATCAGTGCTAGTAAGGAGTGCAGTTTGCTGTCAATTTATATTCTGGTGGCCTGCCCTGTCAATGTTGCCAAATATTAAAAGCCACATGAAGAAGCAAACACCTGTTTAATTCCTCCTTCCAGTTTTGAATATATAGCTGAAAAATAGGATGGTGACAAAATGAGCTGCTCCAACAATGATATTAGCCACAGTATTCCATTTTTTCACATGTACAAATAAATTGCACCACTATGCTACTTCTTATGACATATAAAATGAAAATTATGCTAATAATACCTTTGGAAACCTAATGGACAGTTGACCAACCATATACCGATACTTTTTATATATTATTTATTAAGTAAATGAATTAAAATAAATCTGTTAAATTTATTACTGTTTATTGAATTTATGTAAGAATTAAAACAGACTCTCACTAGATTACCAATAGTTCAGAGTAAGTATAAACCAAACTGAAACATCTCCAGTAGGAACTAAATCAGCAAATATACAAATAACATGAAATCAGAATTTAATAAAATCATACAATACACTGTATATTTTATCATTCACTGTTGGTTCTCTGGATTACTTCAGTTTTCAAGTGTCCAGAAGGCCCATAAATCAACTGATCTTCAGTGGGAGGTACTCGATATTTTAAACCTCATATCAGTGTCATTTATGTGATGTGTGAAGTGTCAAAATGGCAGGCAATACATTGTATTGCAAACTTTGCCCCTTTTGAACATTCATGTGAAATTGATGCATGTGCTAAAAGGATAGGGCTTGCATTGCAATGTTTCCTGGCAATTGTGCCAATTTCTTGTGCAGAAGAGGTTGAACGCATTCTATAGCTTTACACATGATCAGTTTACACTTTTGCTGTCTGTGAATGTACCACTTATTTATCTCTATAAAAACTAGAATAAAATAATATCGAATACATCATAAATAGAGCGTCGCTTATAATAAAGCATGTTATGTTCCTCAAATTAAAATACATTTCATTTTGCCAGAAATTCTACTAAATTACATTACTGTGAAGATGTCTTTTTCACTCTCTTTTTCACTCTCTCTTTTAAATTGTGAGTATATCTGTTGTACTGCGTCTGACCTGGACTATTTTCCTGGTTCCCTCCCATTCCTTTCCCAAAACATCTCTCTCCTATGTTCAGAACTACTTGTTTGGCAAATTTATATAGGCGCCTTTTTCACATAGGCATTCCTGACCCTGCAAGAAGAGAGATCCACGTGTCGCCACAACAAATTGTCCCGCACTAAACGATGCCACCGTTTGCAGACTCTGCGGAAAGAAAAAGTCTATTAGGAAATACTACGCTCATCTCTCCTAAAGGAATTGATCAAGATGACCCTGGCGGTTTGTTTCCTCCCCTCCCAGGCATTCCTACATGGGTGTCAGGGAGTTATCTGCCCCTTGCGCAAAACGTTTCCATTGATACGTTATTTCGCATTGTGACGAGTTTGACTCTCGCGCCACAGGCGCAGCAAATGGGTGAAGCCATCAGTCGGCGTTTAACCAAACGCTACGCAGGCGGTCGACCCTATTCCCCCGAAAGCAGGTCCGCCAGACAGCGTCGTTGACGTTGAGAGGAGGAGGCGGGTTCCCATGGAAATGGAGAACGCGAGGCGGAGCCGACTACTACCTGGCCACGCCCACTCGGTCACGCGGCGGCAGCCAGACCAGAATCTGGAGCAGAAGCGAGTCCGGGAGTGAGGAAAGAGTCGGAGGGGATAGCGCGTCCATCATTTTTTTTCACAGCGTTATCTTCCCGCGGTGTAGAAGAGCGGCAACTGCTGGCGGAAGGGGTTTGTAGAACTTCCGTTTTCCCGAGTGACCCCGCACTTCCGGGTTGGTGAGCCTGGTTTGTTTTTCTGCGGCGAGAATTCTCCATATTCCGCTGAGGGCTTGTGGCGTCTCGGCTTTGTCGGTCTGAAGGAAGCCACCTCCGCGGTGAGAAGGGCTCTTTGTGAGGGGCGTGGTTGGGCGTTGGTGGTTGGGCCTGCTCGTTTTGAGGGCGGTTGTGAGAATCGTGATAGGAGGCTTTTCTTCCCACTGGTCCACGCCTCAGGGACCGGCGCTTTGTTAAGCTTCTGCGTCTAGTAAAACGGAGGTCTTGGCAAAACTCTAGTGCAGCTGCAGAGGGCCAGTTTCAAGAAGTAATACAGTAATATCATATTTGGCAGCGCTTTATCAACCTGGGCTGCTTGAAGGTGCTGAGGAATTCTGGGATTTGAAGTCCACACATCTTCAAGCGGCCAGGGGCCATTAGCTTGAGAACTCCCTTTCCTCCGCTTAAAATAGCCTTTTAACTATATTCGGTGTTTACATCAGACTGCCGGATTACTATTTTTTTTTTTTTTGACACTGATTATTTTGTTTAGCTTTCTAGCAGAGCCGAACGTGAAGCCGTCATCAAGATGATTGAAGTAGTTTGCAACGATCGGCTGGGCAAGAAAGTTAGAGTGAAGTGCAAGTATCCGAGACCAAGGAAACCGCTTTGGGATAGCAATCCAAACCCCCCCCCGCCCAATTTATGTTTAGCTTATCTTTTTGGCTGTGAAATGACAAGAAAGGGATTCTAGATAGAAAGTGTTTATTATGGGAACCACAATAAAACTTGGGTGTGAATGTGGCTTAGATGTTTTTCTATTTTGCTTCTCTCTGATGGTATCATAAAAACAACAACCATGTTATACGTTTTCTATTGTTATTTCCCCCTAAAGATTCATCTTGGTCTGATTTTTTTACATCTCAAAAACCTGGCATTTGAACAGGGGTGTGTAGGCTTTTTATATCCATTGTTTTCCCCCAGGCAAGCCCAGATAATGGGAATCTGTTGCTTTGAAATCTTTTTCACTTCAGAACCACATTATGAGATGGGAATCTTAGGAATCTACTGGAATCTCCAATTTGGAGATGAAAATTTTGTTGTGCAAGTACCCTGGGAAATTAAGGGGGAGTGACAAATTCTTCATGAATTTGGCTCTTTTTTGGGTGACTGATTGATTGCTTAGCAACCATTCAAAATTACAATGAACTCTGAAAACGGTTCTTATGACCTGCATTCCAACAGTGCAGAGATTTGAAAATGCAATGTACAGTATATCTGCATCCATCCCCCATTTCACACTGTACAAGAGATTCAATTGTTTCTGATAAGTTATGCAAAACAAATAGCTTATTTAGTGCTTATGATATACTAGGCTCTATTTTCTCATTTATTTCTTTAACCAATATTACTGGTCAGCACTGATGATTGCATCAGGGATCTTAAGAAGCTTATTGCTGCCCAGACTGGTACTCGCTGGGACAAGATAGTTCTGAAGAAGTGGTAAGTAGGCTCTCCAACTTAATCATAACATGCTTTGAATATAACTCCTCAGGTGATCAGATAGTCAGTCAGATAGTTAGATTGGATTTGGCATCTTTATCTACCCATCAAATCCTTTCCAAAGACCTGATAGGCAGATATTGTTGTCCCATGGTGTTAAAAATCATTGTCACAGAATGTAAGCTGCTCCAAGTAAAGTTCCTTTTTGCAACTGATGGTGATTTTGACATATGCCTTTTTATACATAACTTAAGGCAACAAAGATGCATAACTCTTCTGCCTCTTATTTTCCTCACAACTTGGCGAGGTTAGTTGAGATAAAAAAGCATTACTGCCTCAAAGTCACTTAATCTGGTTTTTTTATGCCTAAAGCAGGACTACAACTCGTGATTTCTAGGCCAGTACCTTAAGCTCTACTCCTGCAGCCCTTTGCCAGCAAAAACTAAGCTTGGGAGGGCTGCATGCGGCTCTCCCGGGCCCTGTTTTTAGCCGTGACAGCCTCCTGCAGCCCTCTGCCAACAGAAGGTGCACCCGGAGTCCCGCAGAGCTCTGTTTTCGCTGGGCTCCATTTTCACTGACTAGCAAAGAGGGCTAGCAAAACAAACTAAAGGCAAAACAAACGAAGAAATGTTTCTCCTTTTGCATTTGAGCATCCAAGAAGGGACAGGAAAGGGAAAGAGGAAAGACACAAAGAAAAAGAAGGAAAATGGGAAGAGAGCAAGGTAGGAAAAAGAAGGAAAGAAGGGAAGGAAAAGAAAGGAGAAGGAAGAGTGAAGGAAAAAGAAGAGAAGGAACGAAGGAAGATTATGATAGGGAGGGAGGGAGGGAGGGTCTGAGGGAAGTCCTGCCTTAGCAGTTGGCCACCATAGTGACATTCAGCTGGCCATGCCTATCCTGGTCCCCCAGGGTCAAACACAACTCTGATGAATAGTTTGACACCCCTCCTGTAGATCTTCTCAAAGTAGCTATTGTGCTGTGTGGCTTTCCTACAAAGTGGAGGCCACATGGCTTTGTCCTGAAAATGGGTACCAATTTGGAAACAGCTGCACTTAATTGGGGCTGTTCCTAAATAGTGTCCGCTTCTGAGATGGCGCCATGTAGCTTCCACTATGTAGGAAGGCCACACACTGAAGCAACCACTTCTAGAAGATCTACAGTGGTAAGTGTAGTGACAGTGGTAAGGTAAGTGACAGGACGTGGGAAAGAGGATGTGGGACCCAGCAGGGTGGGAAGCAAGCCTATGGTCTGCGGGGACTGATGGAGCAAGAAAGCAGGTCAAAAGTTTGGACAGACCCAGAGACAGGAAACTGTGCATGAGGCACCTTGGGGTGGAAAAGACCCAGGGCAGGCCACTTGTGAGCTGGGCCTGTTCTCGGTCTGTTAGGGCTTCCATTACCCTGCTTCACTTACTGACCAAATAAGAAAAGGCATGGATGGAGTCGTTAAGCAACACAACAATGTGATGCCTGGCTTAATAACTGCATTACAATGTTAGGTCAAGGACTAGCTGTATCTCATAGTTTAGGAAGAAGCCACCGCAGTCTGTAATTGATGAAAATGGAATAAATTGTAACAAACTGAGATTCATGCTTGAAAGAGAAACCTTGAATTGTGACTAGTATTTAAGTTGATACAATTTAATGAATGAGTTCTTTTACTTTGGAACGGAACAAATTTGTGATGGTCCTCACAATGTCAGTTCTTTAATGCTGATTGGCCCTTTATTTTATTGTTGATGGTTTATATGGGCAGTCTTCAATTTATGACCAGTCACTTACCGACTGTTCAAAGTTATAATGAACTTACCTTATTTACATATGACCAACATTTGAAGTTATGGTGGTTCTCCGCCCTTCCCCACGGTCACATGAATGAATGGCCACTATGAAAAAAGTCATAAAATCAGGTCTGTTTTATGATGATCACAATTTATGACCGTGATAGACAGGCTCCCTTGCAGTTATAAGTTGAGGCCTACCTATATAAGTCATAAGTTGAGGCCCGATTGTATTGATTGTGATAATTATTGACTTATATTTACTGAACTGTGTAAAAGCTACAGTTATTATTTTTATAGTTATATTTTAATATATATTATAGGTATACAATTTTCAAGGACCATGTGATGCTGGCAGACTGTATCCTTTAAAAAATTGACAGCAATGAAGAAAATGGTCAGATGACTAGAAAAAGAAAATGTGACATTTTAAACTTTTTAAAAAATCACTCTCTTATTTGTGTGGCTTGTTATTTTTTGGGGAGGCATTTAAGTTTTAAGGCAAATACTAAACCAATATCTTGTGCATATTTAAAAACATAATCTTAATTTATTGTATCCCCTTATATATATAGTATCTATGTTTTCCACATAATGTTTTGATGTTGAAATATTCCGACCTCAGAATGTCTTGTTCAATTGTCAAAACATTTACACCATCAAAACATCCATTTCAAGTATATTGAAAGTGTTCTGCAAATTGACTGTTCTGAGGTTGAACCACTTTTGGAATATACAGAGCAGTCTATTTTAAGATCAGAATGTTTCAGTCTCAAAATTAAAGATACGGTGAACTGTTTAGAGCACTAAATTTTGCAAATAAGGCTTTTAAAAATATATATGTGAAATAGCTCTCTTCCAAACATAAACAACTTCTAAAATGTTCAAAATGAGATATGGCATGAAGCTTTGTACTCAACAGTTCAAATTGAAAATTAAGGCTTTCTAGACTTCTATCTTTCCCATTTCCCAAGCCTTTTCCATTTAGTATGTTTCCTTTATGAGTCCAGAATCCTCAGCAATATACCATATTTTTTGGAGTATAAGACGCTCCGAAGTTTAAGATGCACCTAGCTTTTGGGGAGGAAAACAAGAAAAAAAAATCTGCCTTTGCCTCCCAGCAAACAGTACAGATGAAATACACTGTTTGCTGTATATTCTGTGCATGTGTGCCTGACCCATAGAAATAGCAAAGAATTGGAGAAATGTACATTAAGGCAGTATATTAATGCCA
>JANHFT010010495.1:133945-152987 GCA_032467955.1 Pseudoxenodon macrops | reverse complement strand
TTTGCTATTTCTATGGGTCAGGCACACATGCACAGAAATACACAGCAAACAGTGCATATCATCTGTACTGTTTGCTGTTTGCTGGGAGGCAAATTGCTGGGAGGCAGAGGCAGATTTTTTTCCCCTTGTTTTTGTCCGCAAAAACTAGGTGCGTCTTATACTTCAGTGCGTCTTATACTCCGAAAAATACGGTAATTATAGGGATGAAACTTAAATGGTCAATGAAGTATAAGCATAAATTAAGGACATTTTTTTCCTTATTTGGGCATTATCATTATTAGTAATATAATGAAATTAATTTTAAAATGTTATCATCCTAATAAGTACTTGTTTAATATGATCTTGAAATGAAGAATGTTTTTCACTGCAACTTTTATTTTGTTAAATTGGTATATCATTGGTTATTGGTTTTTTTTGCCAGTTCTGCAGGTAGTCCCACTTGCAGAAGCAGGATTTTTTATAATACCATGTTTACTCACAAGGTAAAATTCTGCTCAAATATAAGAATGATTTGCGAATACTTATTCAAGATAATCCATTAAGCTGGCTTTATTTAAAATACTAATGAATTCTGATTCTGACTCACTAATTGTTTTTTGTGAGAAAAGCTGAATTGGAGTCATAATAAAGAGCTGAAAATATATGAGGATATAATAAAGAGCTGAAAATATATGTGGAAAGTTACAATTGAGGAAACATCATCTTAGAAAAGTAACTCTTGCTTAGTTATTCCTACAAGACTAATACTCTGATATAGCTGAGGAAAGAAGTGCAAGCAATAAACACAGGCATTCTAAGTGTTAAAACGTTTTGTATATGCATTTTAGACTGTTATTACTATTCAAGTCACTAGTGATATAGATTGCGAAACCCAAATCAAATTAAAATATATTTGATTCAGTAAAAATAGTTTTAGTCAAAGTCCTATATATAATTAGGTACCTAAACAAATGGAGGGAACTCAGTACTGCGTTATATTATCATATGTAATGTAATAATGTTACATTGAATATCACTAGATTGGTCCATATAAAATTGTGACTTTTTCACTCTCTCATATTAGTTATTCTAGTTACAGAAAACTAACAGGATAACTGAGAAGAAATACCGTATTTTCAGAGTATAAGACTTACCAGAGTATAAAACGCACCTTAGCTTTGGGGAGGAAAATAGGGAAAAAGAATCTGCCTACCAGATATTCATCTGGCTAGCATCCTTAGTCTGGTCAGCTTCAGCACATTATTTTATCCCCTGGTTAGGGCTGAGAAAAAGCTTCTAAAGTACAGCTAATAGAGAGAAGCAATGAAAATAAACGGCAAAGCCTGGAAGTTAGGTCTGAAAAAAAGCTTCTTCGGAGGGAGTAGCAATGAATCGTTAGAGAAATCAGCAATGATATGTGCGTGTCACATTACAGTCATAAAAAAGCAGCATCTTATATTATTAAAACAAGCAGATGTATCACCAAGTCGGGAGACTGATTTGATAGATGAAACTGTAAGCAATCCACCAAAGCACATCCATTTTTTCCATGTAAATTCTGTAAAAGCTTTAGCATCTCAATACATGTATGCCGGTAGTGTTCAGTAACCCACATCACATGTGAATATTCCACACACACATTATGGGATTTTGATATAGTAGAGGTTATGGTGGCTTGCAGAGGACCTGAAGAAGGCCTTATTGGTATTATGAGCAATTTTGTAGCAGGCTTTGATTTTTGTCTTGATGAGCTTGTATGTATTCCAAGGATGAGAAATATTTGAAACATATATGGTCTTCAAGTAATCCCAAAATAGAGTTTCCACATAGGATCCATCAGTAGTGGCAGAATAAATTTAGAGAAAAATATTTAATAATATTTTCACAAGGATCTTTTTAAAAAGAAATTTTAAAGAAATAAGCCCGTAAATTCATATCAGTATATAGAACATGAATGTGCAAGACAGGTGAAATAATTAGCATAGCTACTGTTTATCATCCAAGACCTTAATCCCTTCTTAAAATAATATATTTTGCCCTTGATAGTTAGTGTTTATGTGTAACTGGAAGGAAAAAAAATGAAGTTGCTATTGCTAACTTTGGCCAAAAACTTTCTTTTCTTTTCCTGGGAATAAATTCTTGGTTTGCATGAGGATACTATTTTTTAAATTGTCCTTTATGCTCCCAAATTCTGCCTTATTGCTCAGAGGCATTAATTCCTTTCCGGAGTCAAATATTTCCCAGAAGAAAAGATGATTGCTAATATTGGCATTTTGGATTGCAAAGTAATGAAAAAGCTATTAATCATAGGCTGCCAGTGACTGGTAGTTGGGTCTCATTTAGAAACTGTCACTTCAGCTGTGGTCTTGGGTGACTTACTGAAGGAGAGAGTTTAGATGAGACAGGCTCAACGATGCATTAGCAAAGCTGCTGGAATTTGTTGTCCACTAGATGGAACTAGGAGCACAAGCAGTTCTTCCATGATAACCACTTTTGGTCTTTGATGGGATTACTAACAATAATTTGCTACAATTACAAATCCTGGATATGTTTAGAAGTGGAAAAATAACATAAGCATTCTCATTTAGTCTTTTAAAAAATCAAGAGCAATTGATATTTCCTCTGTTATATTAAACTGGATGAAGAAACAAGAGAAGTTTTTTTTCTGATTCAGAAATTAAGAACTTTTGGGTTAAGAATAAATCCAAATCATTTGAAGGTTATAAATTATCATGTGCTACACAGCTGCATGGAGAAAACCAATTATTTCAGGCAAAGTAGCATATCTTATTACAGTTGTTAATTAGTATCCACATTTCTTCTGGAAATATGTGCATTTTAAAAAATTGAATACTTAATTACAAATAGTTATAAACTCAGTTATGAAATGAGAAACAATTTAAGTAATTTACTTGAATGACTTAATTCCTCTGTTGCTTTTTTTGTGGTGGTGATTCAATTTAATGCATCCTGCATTTTTAAGCCAGTCTTGAAAGAAATCCTATAGGAGTGAATTACATTGTTGTGGTCAACCATTCATATTGTGGTTGTGCAAGAATGAGCAAAACTAGGATTACAATGGTAGCATGTAGAGCATTGAACTGATGCACATATGTATACATTTGCTCCCATATGCGCAACCTTTGGTGTCTTTGTTAAAAAACAAAGACACCCCCCATAAAATTCTGTTGCCAGCAGGATTATAACTTTAAATCTTTTTCTTTTCCCATTTTATTAGATAAAACTTTGGGCGAAATAACAGGCTGAAACCATTATGACTAGTCCTGAAAGAAGTTTAGAGTCATAATTATAAAAGTTGCAGATGGATTGAAAGCCACAAATAAATGATAAATTCTACTAATCTCTCAGACACACAAACCACCAGGAATATATGCAGCATGCAAAGAACATGCAAAAAAAAAATCTGGCAAGGATTCATCTGGAGTACTGCCTTTAAGCTTTCTGGATTCATCTTCTATAGCAGTGGCAATACTGTACATAACAATTCTAATTCAAGGGTCCCTACACAAGGTTTACCCAGTTTCCTTTCTACTTGGGTCAATTTTGGCATTTTAGAATAGCAAGTCCTAATTTTTGGTGCTATGTTCAGTCACCAGGGCTCCCTTTTTCTTTCTAGTCCTTGGCACTGATACTCAAGACTGGCAGGGAAGTAGATGCCAGTTAAAAGATCCAATGTTTTGATTAGGCCGAGGTAAACCTTTGAACCCCTGTACATTGGATACTGATCCAATTTGTTTTGGAGTTTACTAACTGCCTTTCTCCCAGCGGTTGTTTTTCCCTATAGATTTCAAAACACATTCCCTGGGCTGCCATGAGCTGAATGGTTCTGCTATAGTCAGATGAGAGAGAAAGGAAGTCTGGGGCCAGATCTGGCCTCATCCAACAAGTATAGCTGGTTCCAGCAATGTAGGCCATTTTCAAGATAGCTGTTAGTTCTTTGGACAGACTGACAATACGCCTGTCCTGCTCTCATTTGTTACTCAATCTGGGGCCAATTCAGATTAGCCAGCATTGAGAGACTGCCTCTCCTATCCCTCCCCTGAATTTCTTGAATCGCTAGTTAAAGATAACTAGATTAGAGTAAGCTTAAAAATACAGTCTATTTACCCAGCAGGAAATGTTCCGTACCAATTGTCATTGTAGCTTAATATTTAGGATCAATTTTACGATTGGAATATAGGAATACTTTGCTAAAATAAGTAGCCAGTCCCTAGTTCTCGTGAAGATAAAGGGAAGGAGGGGGAAAGCATATTCGGACTTGCACAATTTTGTCCTATAATAACGTACAATAAAGTAATATTGATCTACGTGGCATTGGTTTCCTAATCTGGTCTACCTTGAGGGGCTGACATCGGTCTTAGCAAGTGTAAATGTGCTTCCTCCCTTCTTTTATCTTCATGAGAACTAGGAAGGGGTCTGATATGTTTATTCACACTAATTTTGCTCTGAACTCAGACCTTTCTTATCTGGCTGTTGCCTTGATGGTGTCTCTTCATCCTGTCCCTCAAGGCCATTCCCTGCCCTCTGTTGCTAGCTTGAATTTAACAAGTGCTACATGAAGGCTTCATTTGGCCTTTGAGTGATCTCTTAGGGCTGCTCTCTAAAACCTGGCAGGATCAGGTAAAAAGATCTGGTGGAGCAGGGACAAAACTGAAATGGATTAAAATGTAAATGTCATTAAAATTAATTAAACTAAATGTACATGAGTTCTTATGTTTTTTTTCCCTTCCATCATTTTAAAAATTACAACTTGGCAGTAAGTTTTGAAGAGACCCTACAGTAACATCTCTGCTGCTAGAAATTAGACACAACACAGCAAGGAGATTAGGCTAGAATCCTTTCTCTGTTGTACTTTATTTTTGTAGATTGTCTGATATGGGGGAGAAAGCATTGGAGAGTGGAACTCCCCTATGTGTATATTGAAGTGATGCATACCACCCTGCTGCTTGGTTCTACACATACAGACCCATCCTGATTATGAATCATAAGGGTAAATTGAGCAGCAGAGTAATATAAGATACGATTAGAGTGATCCAGGTTTCTGCAGTCAAAACATGCACATACTCTAGGTATTAACATTGGTTCAATCACATTTGAGCTTGACAAGGCTTGTGGGTTATGATGTATTTTCTCTGCTCCTATGCATTTCAAATGGTGGACGATCTCCAGGGAACGTGTGGATGGAGAATGTGTCACGGAAGGGACAGCCTGCCATTTTAATCTCGGAAGCTCCAAATATTAGAAAATGTATGCCCAAAACTTGGTGCTTAATTAACATTTTATCATTGTAAAAATGGTCATTAGCTGAAAGAAAAACACAGTATATTTATCCAGCACTGAAATAGAATTAATATTTGGGTGATATTTTTCAGTAAGATCATCTAATATGTCTTCAAATATTTAGACTCTGGCCATAAATGTGTAGAAGTCCAGTCCTCGACTTACAACCATTTGTTTAGTAAACATTCAAAGTTACAGCAACACTGGAAAAAGTGACTTATAACTGTTTTTCACACTTACGACCATTACTACATCCCCATGGTTACGTTATCAAAATTTGGATACTTGGCAGCTGGCAGTGTACTGGGGTCATGTGATCATCTTTTTCAAACTTCTGACAAGCAATGGGAAAGCCAGATTCTCTTAACAACTGTGACAGGTCATAAAATGGAGCAAAACTCAACTGTCTTGCTTAGCAATGGAAATTTTGGATTCAATTGGGTGTTACTCAAGGACTACTTTTGTAAGATTGCCTCTGGCTTTTTTCTGTTTAGCTAGAACCAGTGAGGGCAACATTTGTTATTTCTAGATGTTCATGCTTTGAATTAATTCTAGATATTCTTGATATGGCTGTCAGTTTTCCACTTTTCACTTGAAAATGGTTTTCTGTCTGACAGGTCAAATGCAGAAACCTTTTGAAGATGCTTCCTTTGCGCTGAGGACTGGTGAGATGAGTGGACCAGTATTTACAGATTCAGGGATCCATATAATTCTGCGCACAGAATGAGTGTTTTGGCACCATGCACTTGGAAAAGAAAGGGTGATGGGGAAAAAAAGGAACAAGAGAACCTTTATTCCAACCATTGGTACGCTCTCTATCCCAGAACAAACTTCATATCTAGCTTATTGTTTATTTTTGTTTATATATATATAAACAAAATATAAAATATATAAACATAAACAATAAGTGTGTGCATATGCAACACACATCAATGTATCTCTGTTTCATATTTAAGTACCTTATTTGACATGTTGAAGAAATGTTTTCCCCCACCTGTATTGATGCATGTTAGCTGGGGCAGAAAACAATTGAAACAATGAGACAATAGCATCTTGCATAGACACAATGACAGTGTTTTTAACAACAATAAAAAAAAGGAAATCCCTAGCTGCTTGAGTTTAATATTGACGGTTTCTTCCATTCAGGAGACATGTCTATACTTACAGGGTCATGCTTCAATGCTTTCCCTCTATATCCAAACTTATCATAGAGTTATTTATTATAGGGCTGCACTGATGGTGGCAGAGTTTAGCTCTCAGTGTCTAATTAGAATAAAAATCTCCTTTGCCACGATATATCCTGGTTTAAGTTCACAAGTAAAAAACATCCCATTTCTTGTCTCACCACAATTCAGCATCATTCATTTCTTAATTTGGCCAATCATTGATAAATTGTTTTTGGATGTAAAACTAGAACACTCCTATGGCCTCACTTTATTGCTGTAGATTTAGGAGTACAGATTCCTCATGATAATGTGCAAATTCCACTGGACTTCGCTTCCAACTTTCATCAAGAGTTGGGTTTCAGAAGTTGCAAAGGGACTTGATGTTGTCTGGATAGGAATTCTCTGTGTTCACCTAAGCATACACCGGATTCTGCTGTCAGAAATATAAGTATAATTCGCCATCTGCTGATTACCATAATGCGTTCACATTGAATTAAATCTTGCTGATGCCTTTTTGAGGCAGACGGATATTTATCTTCTATGTTATTCCAGTGCAGCCCCTCCTCAAGTTTATTTAGTCCTCTAAAATTTCATTAGATATATTACATATTAATTAATCATTCTTGTGTGTTGTTCTTGATGCTGAAATACTATCCCGAGGGAAGGCCATTTAGTTATTGGCTTCCAGTTTTTTGGTTTGTGTTTTCTTTTTTTCTTTTCTATTTTCTTTTGTTTAGAAGCTGGTCATGATCCATTTGTGGTTTAAGATAACACTGTAAAGTCATTCTTTCTGTTTTTCTGCATTGCTTTTTCTCTATATAAAATCAATACGATTCCCACCAAGTTCCCTGCTTTTGATCTGATGCAAACAAGCTTTGTGTATATATATATGTACAGAGAGTGTTCCAGTTCTCTTATGTGAGAAAATAAAAAAATCCCTGCCAACTATCAACATCAAAGTTTGATCTTGTGATATTTCTTGTTATTTTTAATGTTGTTGTGCAGATTAATGTGCTTTCTGATCAGTCAAATGGAATATAGGATTCAGGTTTTTTAGTGCTAACCCACAACTTGCCAAATCAACAGATCAAGGACATGCCCCTCCATAAACTGTGGCCTTCAAATTCCTTGATAAATCATCTGCTTTGAGCACTGCTGGATAGATGGAGGAAAAGGAACCTGATTAGTCCCCATTCATCCCTCTCAGTTTGATAAATCACATGTTGTTCTGGTGATGAGAAAAGTATTGGAAAAGAGAAGTAAGGATTAAGGATAAGTATTGACCTATATAATATCTCATCATAAAGTTTATATAGGCATAGCTAGAGATGCCTTTCGATAAGTGTTTTGAGCAGGTTTCAAATAATTGTTGGAAAATACTGGAAATAACTATCACACTGGTTTTAGATCTTTCTACCCCAAATTCTGAAGGATTTTTTTTTTTGGGAGAAGATACATTTTTGAAAATTGTCATCCAGTTTCTTTTAAATGAAACTATTTTTTGTTTATGTCTTCTGGTTTTTAAACCAGGTCTTATTTTAATGCTTCTAGTATACAATTGGCTCTTGATTTCCATAGCGTTGCACTTTTTTTCATTCAGAAGAAGAGGTCCATTATTACCAATATGCTTTTTTCTGCATGTCATCTACACTATAATATTACCTTATTTCAAAATGAATTCGGAAGATCAAAGTCTGCCTCGTTGCCATGGTGGAATTTATTGTATAGCAGAAACAAAACACTTTTTTGAGGCTGGGAGCTACACAAAAAAAAAAGAGGAAAAAACCCCTGTAATGAGATGAAATATTGGAAATGGTGTATTGATGTCATCATAGGAGGTGTGGCTACATTTTAATTTTATCCCTTTTTATGCTTGCAATCTGCTTTTTTTTAAAAAAGAAAAAATCATTATATGTGGTAAGCTTCCACTTGGCTTACATAAGTAAGTGGTGCTGCTAGTGAATACCAAGTAGTATTAAAGAAAATTTTAAAAAATCTTGTGCTCTCTGGAAGAGCAGTGGACCTATGTAAATTACCCACAATTCTTGTAGAGTGAATTTTTGTGAATATTGGCATGAGAATCAAATTCCTGAAGAGGAGACATGTTTAAGGAGAACTTCCTCTTGAAAATCTTCAGTGAGAGCAAAAGAGATCTTACCCTACCACATCCTCTGCTGAGAAATAGAGGTTGGATTATCTAGCACAAGGCAAGTCTTGTTCTATGTACAAGACTTAATTGTTGAGGCACTTGAGACATTTGTACTGGGTCAATACTAACCATGTTTTACAGGCTCAATTAAGCCTGTGTGTGTTTTGCCTAAAGGCACACAGTGAATTTGTCAGAGGTAAAGCCATGCCTTTTGCCTACGTCAAAATGACCATTGTGCTTAACAACATGTACAAGGCACTCGGAAAACAAATAAATGTTGTACGGCACTGGATGGTTGCTCAAAATATGGGATATTTCCATTATCATTTTCACCTCTGTGCTTTCATCAGTCAAACTCATTGGGAAAATGAGATAGTTGCATTGGATGAAAGTTTGTCTCCATGGCAACACATTGATTTCTTTATTTTTAATATAAATCTCCAGAATGCAGGGTGACAAGCAAGTGAAACATGGGGGAAGGGAAGAAAGTGAAAAGAAAAATTATCCCCAAATGAACATAATGTGGTGAGAAAAATATCAAAGGAGAGAAAAAGGAAAATTAAGTTAAGATTTTCATTAAACAATGGCAGATTTAAAGATGAGTAATTCTTTAAAAGCGAGTTACGAATGTATCTTCATTCCTAGAAGGGGTGATCTTTGAAAATTTGATGGAAGTTGCGATCCAGTGGGATAAAATTGTTTTCAAAGTTAAGTGGCTTCGTTTCTTTTACTTCCATGCAAGCAATCCCCACTGAATGCCAAGGAGAAATTCAAATAGTATGCTTTTATAAAATAGCTCTGAAAGATGAGAAATAGTTCTTAGAAGTTTCTAGGACTTTTTCTCAGCTGCTCTGCTGTTTTTGCTACTTTAAAAATTCAGTCCTTAGGACAAGAGTGGTAGAATAGGGGAGAAATATTTGTGATTCTTGAATAAAATGACCAGGCCATCCTTCTTCCATCTGATACCTCATAAATGCACTGAGATTCCAAGAATTTCTAGTCCCGATGGGTATTAACACTCCCGCCAAGTTCAGGGGTGGGAGGCTGGCAGAATCTCCCCTGTTGTGGCAGCATATGGAAGCAAATGTGTACTCCTTCAGCCGACTTGCATCTTCTAGCGCATCAGCTGCATAAAGTAAGAGTAAATGGTAATAGGATAGGAAGATCAATGGTTTGAATTGGTTTAAAGCTTTTTTCAGTTGAACCTCATTCTGTTTCTTAATGATCAAAAGTTAACCTTCAATGCTGAATGTTCAGAATTTGTCATCAAGTTTGAATTTTAGAAATCCACATTAAAGTAAAACCTGGCTTCTTCCGGCTAAGAACTAAGGACTATTAGTTCCCAAATTTGTTCCCTTCACCTAACTCTTTTGAAGCTTTTTGGTGAGATTACATTGCCGACAGGTCTCAACATCTCTAGATAAAGAGGGAAGGAAATGAGAGAGGAAGTCATATACCTTAGGAGAGGGGGAATTTATTGCAGGGTATCTTCAATTATCAAGTCGACATAACAAAATCATTTCCTGTTAGGAAGGGAGGAAAATGACTTCTTGCTGTCTGTCTGCTTGAGGTTTTGTGATTTGTGAAATAACAGTTGGAACCCAGCTAAAGTGAAGGCAGCTTCTGTTGCTTGGCTTCATTGTGCTGCCCTAACTGTAGAAAGTAACATTAAGACTTACCCTTTGATGGCTTATTTTGAATGAAAACAAGACACGGTAAAGCGAAATCAAATTTGGGTCGCTCACTGGTACCAGAGATTGTTACAAAGATCCATATTATTGGGGGCAATATACTGACACTAAATTACTTATAGAGAGTTGTAAAACACCGTGAATAGTATATAAGTCTACGGGCTGTTGCTATTTGACTCGATATTACTGCTGCCTGTCTCAGGGATGCCAGCTGTATCTTTGCTTTAGGTAGGTAAATCATAGCTACTTCTGTTTGAGCGAGCCACTTTTCTCATTCGTCTGGGCCTCTAAAAGTACTGAAACCTGAGTTTATTCTACTGAGAGCTATCACATCAAGTATAGAAGCAACTTGATATTTGGTCTTAGAAAGTTGCTACATGTGGGAAAGCTGTCCTTTCTTCTATCACTTTAGAAGCTTTTCCAGCATATTCTCAGACTATGCTGAAGAAGAATCAGTTATTTTTAATTCTGGTTCTAAAAGTAGGCAATAATATCTTTACAAGGGTTGTCCAGCGGTGCATGACAGCAGCAGCAGTGATTCTGGCCAGTTATAAGATTGTACAGACATGCATAATACGCAAAGGGGCGGGGTGGTGTTTCCTAAAAAAAAATCTCAGTACTGGAAAAATCCAAACTGAAACTGCAGGTGCAGAATCAGGTTTATATGAATTCACAGATGAACCTCATCCAAATGCTGATTCTTTTTCTTTGTAAAGTGGGGCTTTTGCCTGCTTTATAATTCTGAACAGCCATATGCAGAAAGAACATCTGCCCTTCTGTGACAATAATACCCACGCATTGAGAAGAATACTATTTCTATGACTTCATTATGAAGGGAAAATGTAGACTTTTTCTTGTGAAGTCATTTTCTGCATCATTCCACCAAAAATGGTTATTCATTGTATCTTGTCAACTAAATATACACAAGACGATTAAAAGATGTATAGTTTTCATCAAGCATTATGGCCTCTGATCATAGCATGGATTATTTTTTGGGTTTTCATCCTGCTCAGGACGCAAAGGACACCACGCTTTTGGTCTTGGATCAGAGGCGGCGAATTCTCCAAAAAACCCATAGCCAATAATACTGTGTTTCCCCGAAAATAAGACAGGGTCTTATTTTCTTTTGACCCCCAAAATAAGCGCTTGGCCTTATTTTCAGGAAGGTCTTGTTATTTTTGAGATGCAGGAGGTGATGAGTGTGGTCACCTCATGGCTGCTGCTGTGTTTTGGGGAGGGGTTATTTTAGCGCATGCGCTCAAAAGTCTGATTGGGCTTATTATCTGGGGAGGTCTTATTTTCAGGGAAACAGGGTAGACTCAAAGATCATGCTGAACCTTAAAATTAGCTTTGGCTAACCAAGTCCTGGAGGATTATTTTTATGTGATCAAATGATATCTTTTTGGTTCAAAAAGCATGGCTAGTCAAGGTGCATCAAACCAACTTTGAACAGGATAGCTAGATTAAAGATTAAATTAAGGTGCTTATGCATCCAAAACACCTCTGGGCCACAACATCATGTAACAACATATCCAAGAAAGTGGCCTTAATGCGATGGGACAGTTTCTCACCTGGCCCATCCCTGCATAGTCGGTGGTAGCATATCAAACTAATTATTCTTCAAATAGAAACAAAACAGGGAATGGGTTTATATCTCAGCAGGTCACAATACTTATTTGACCTAGGCTGATCCCCAAATTTAAGCAGGATTGGACTGGTTAGAATTTACATGGGAACAAATTTGGAACATTGATGTTATGTTGTTCAATCTACTACCTCTTTTTAATAAGGGGGGGGTTCCTTATTGGAGGAGTTGAAATATAAGTATCATTTGCCAGACGGTGCAGAGAGGCAATATCTTCAGTTAAAACATTTTTTGACATGATCTAGATGTGGGCCAGCAGCCTTAAGTGCTTCTCTAGCTCTAGAGGATTTAACATATTGTTTATAATAATAAGCTTGTAACAGCTATTTATAAAAGGCTATTAGAACACATTAAAGTAGACATCCAAGAATATTGGGAAATATTGGGTATGTAAGCATTAATGTTTATCACTGTTCTGTCTTCTGGGCCTCTCCGTGTCACATTTCCATATGTTTAAAATTGTGGTTAATTCAACACCTACGAAACACAATTATTTCGCACGTGGATACCCATCATTTTTTAAGGAAGAAATTGATAGTTTCAACTTACTACTGGAGAGGTTATGCTTAAAAAGCATCATTGGTTTATGCCAGATGTCACCAAGTGCTACAAGGGTTCTCTCTGGATAGAAATTGTTTTACGTATTAATTCTGTTCTCAAAGACTCATTCTTTTTATAGAGGCTTACATTCCTTTGAATTATATATCAATGGTTTGGAAACGAACAGGAAGATAATGGAAATAAATATTGTCTGCTTTTATGATCACAAAAAAAGGATCCTATAAAGCTGGAAGAACATCCATTTGCCATCAATTATACAATGGTTAAAGAACTCATCTCTATTTCTATATTTGAACATAGATTTTATCACCAGGAGTCCAACTTGGAGGACTATTTAGAAATTGGACCACATATATGAGTTTATAAGCTTTTCTTTTATATTGTTGGCATTATCAATAATTTAATTTATTATGTGATATGACTATATTGTTAGTTTTATTTAGTACCTAAGAGGTGTATGCTTTGTGGCTTTCTTTTTTTCTTTTCCCCTACACATACACACGGATGACAGTGGCGCTGTCTTCTGATTATACATAGGTTTGGATGGAAAATCAATTTATAGTCATCCTTAGTATTACTAATGCAAGTTGTTTTCTAACTGCTGGTTAGAACACAATCACCCCATTCTTGACTTGGCATTAACAATGCCAACATAGAACTGATAGTTGAGCCCATTGCCAGTTACGTTGAGTCCTTATCCTGACTTCTTTCTTTTCATTTGAATCGTTGCCAAGTGTTGTTGTCCTGGTTTGTGGGTGAACCACTCATTAGAAGCAATTGGTTTTTCTCTTTGTTCTTCTCCCCTTCAGCACATCACCAACCAATGTAAGAAAACAGCAGCCAGGAACCTGTAGCACAAATGGAGAAGGATTGATTTCCCTGGGGTAGTTGGTCAAGCCTTCTTTGCATACCTGCACCATATTTTGGCATCTCCCGAGTTTAAAAAAGTGGGGTAGAGTAAAGGAATATATAGAAAGACACCCAGGTCAGAAATAACTCTAGAGAGGGTGTGGGGTAGAAACATGATTTTTTTTGCTAGCTAGTCCCTGCAGATGTGAAGAATGAAACTGATTAGTAACTGGATAATTGTCTTTTTCAATTTATAGGGAGAGGAAAAGTGATAAAACTGATAAAAATAGGAAAATAGTATAAGAAAGAGTCACTACTTCAAAACCAACATCTAGTATGAGCCACAGTGGTGCAATGCTTAGAATGCTACTTCTGGTGACTGCTGGCGGCCTCCAATTTGGCAGTTCAAATCTCACTAGGCTCAAGATTGACTCAGCCTTCCATCCTTCAGAAGTAGGTAAAATGAGGACCCAAATTGTTGGGGGGCTGACTCTGTAAACCGCTTAGAGAGGGATGTAAAGCACTGTAAAGCAGTAAATAAGTCTAAGTGCTATTGCTATGAAGGACTTAAGGCTGGTTTACTCATGGGCTGGGAATGAGATGAGATCAAGGTCAAATTACCAAAGGGAAAGGTTGGCCTGATTGTGCCATGGTACAGTGTAAGTGAGGCAAGTAAAACGTTAAGTGTAAACCTTGGCTTAACAATATAAGGTCCCACCAGAGTAATGATATTTGAGCTGACTAATGGAATGTATTGTCCTCAGTGCTAATGTTGGTGCGGGAGATTTTGTGGGAACTGACTGGCTCACAAACATTCTATGATGTGCATTTTCCATCTTCCAATTAAAGCTTCTCTTTGCCATTATCTAGCTACGATGCATCGACACTGGTTGGGAGGGAGGATCAATTAAATGTACATCCAATGTACATCCAACTGGTGATAAGCCAGTTTTGCACTATACAAGCAGGCCTGGCACAACACTATTTGAATCATAGAATGGTCACTAGGGACAAGACCTGTGTTCATGAGGAATCCTGGCTTGCCAAGGCAGTTTAGTATAGTATTGATGAAATATGCAATAAAGGAGATCATTTTTGTCTATTAAGTTGCTGATAAAATTATAAGAGCAAATCTAATAGGGGTGAGGAAATGTATTCAAAAAGAAGTACACATATTTTTTTTAAATACATCTAGGTGTTAAGGGGGAGAATAAAAAACAGCACAAATCTTTCATGTTAGTGTTAGAAGCTATGGTAAATGGGCATATATAAAACTGCAATTTAATGTTCTTAAAACCTAGTAGAACATTCTTTAAAACCAGGGGTAGAACAGTTTGAGCAGAAAGAGAGTTTATTTTGACTCAATGATGCAAAGTGGGTTGTTTTAAAACCCTGAAGTAAATAATCTTTTAAGGAGACAGGTTGTCTTTAAATGGTTATGTATATTGAAACTCATAACTGCTTTTGCATACAAGCAAAAACAAAGTTTGCTAATTCTGACTTTAAAAAGAGATGTTGGCATCTTGCACATTTTAAATCATTTATAGCTTTACCACAGGAAATGGAGCTTTGCTAAGCTGTCAAAATAAAATAAGAGTTTTTATCTACAGAAAGGAAAATGCAGCATACTTAGATATGCACTTCTAAATTTCAGAAAAGCCCTTTAAGAAGTACTCTACAACAAGCAGCAACTCATAGATAAAAATCTTAACGTTAAAGGGAGTACATAAGATTTTGAACTTCCCATAATTAAGGTACTGAAAGTACAACTGGATATTATTTCAGTGAATAGTAAAAAATGGATGAGTGGTTTAAGAATCATTGTAGATGCATAGGGACCTTTTGACTAAGCTAAGAATTAAAAGGGGCAATGGAAGATGGGTGCAATCACTAAGGAAGGATACCAGAAAATAGCTAAAACCTGCAGAAAGCAAGACTAACACTCAAAAAGCTAAGAGTAATGAAAAGAGGGTTCTTTTTAAATTATGTAAACAGTAAGAGGAAGAAATAGGAAGATGTGGGCTTGCTTCTTGGAGAAGATGGTAGCAGGGTAACAGGTGACACAGAGAGGACAGAACTCATTCTACTTTCCTACTTTGGACTTCTCTGGAAAGGAGAATGGTGTTCAAATAGACTTAAAGATAATAGCTGATAGAAGCAGGAAGTGGCAATTCAAGGCAAGTAAAGGGGTAGAACATAGAATAACAGAGTTGGAAAGGACCTTGGAGGTCTTCTAGTCCAACCCATTGCTCGAGCAGGAGACCTTATATCATTTCAGACAAGTAGCTGTCCAGTCTCTTCTTAAAAGTCTCCAGTGATGGGGCATCCACAACTTCTGAAGGCGAAGTTATTAATTGTTCTCATCATTGGGAAATTTCTCCTTAGTTCTAAGTTGCTTTTCTCTTTGCTTAGTTTCAGTCTATTATTTCTTGTCTTGCCTTCTGGTGCTTTAGAAAATAGGTTGACCCCCACACCTTTAGTAGTGAGGAAGCACCAGGTTACCATGAACGAGTTAAACCTTTAAGGCAAGAGTCCTACCAGAACTTGTACAATGTCATTTCCGCTGTGATCTTTGAGAAGAATTTGAAACACACATGGTGCCAGACAATTGGAAAGCAGTAAATTGCAGTTCCAAAAGCGGGAGAGAACCTCAGTGCAGACTTTCTTGATGGTAACCAGTTAGTTGATCATGCAAATGCAGTGGGCATAATATATCTTGATTTCAGTCAACCATTCAACAAAGCCTTCCCTGTGATTCCAATCAATCAAGAAGATGGCAAAATGTGACTGTGCTAAGCTATCATTATTTGGAAACATGCTTGATTGAACAGCAGCTCCAGGGTTAAAAACATTTATCAGATTGGCAGGTGACAAAAAGACACCCTTGAAAGCAGGGTTTTTCAGGTGAGGTGTTCAGTTTGGGGAGGTGCAGACAAGAGTGCAAGGGAGTGGTGAAGAAACTTTTTGTTGTACATTGCAGCAATAAATCATTGTTTCCCAGAGTTTCATTGAATTGTTTTCATTGTTCATTTGTGTTCATATGGAGGCTTGGATTTTAAGGAGGGGCGGGCCTGTATATTAAGATTATAATAGCAAAAGATTTAGGAACTTCTATCTTAGATGGAATATTTAATAACAAGCTAAAACAATGGTCAGAAATAAATAAGATACATTTCATCAGGAACAAATATAAAGCTTTTTATTTGGGCATGAAAAACTTAAGGCATGAATATAAGCAGCAGAACATGCAGAAAAGATCTGGGTGTCTTGGTGGATCAACATGAGCCAATAGTATGATGCATCTGTAAGAAGCAGCAAATACAACCCTGCATCAACACAAGAAATATAATCTAGATAAATCAATCAATCAATCAGAATGACGTTGGAAGGGATCTTGGAGGTCTTCTAGTCCAAACCCCCTGCTGGAGCAGGAGACCGTACCATTTCAGACTGGTAGCTATCCAGTCTTTTCTTTAAAACCTCCAGTGGTGAAGCTTCTACAACTTCTGAAGACAAGCTGTTCCAGTGATTAATTGTTCTCACTGTTAGGAAGTTTCTCCTTAATTCCAGGTTGCTTCTCTCTTTGATTAGTTTCCATCCATTGTTTCTTTTCTTGTCTTCTGGTGCTTTTGAAAATAAGTTGATTCCCTCTTCTTTGTGGTAGCCCCTCAAATACTGGAATACTGCTATCATGTCATTCCTAGTCTTGCTTTTCTCTAGATTAGCCAAATTCTTGCAACCATTCTTCATGTTTTTGTCAACAGGTCTTTAATAAGCTTAGTTGTTGTTCTTTGCACTTTTTCCAAAGTCTCAACATCTTTTTTGTAACGTGGTGACCAAAACTGGATGCAGTATACCAGGTGTGGCCTTATTAACACTTCACATGGTTTTGATTCTATGCCTCTGTTTATACAACTAAAGATTGTATTAGCTTTTTTGGCTGTTGCCGCTCACTACTCTCTCATGTTTAAGTGATGATCCAAGGTCCCTCTCACAGTTATTGTTTTTGAGTCAGGTTTCACCTACCGTAATCTGTATTTGTACTTTTGGTTTTTCCCGCCTAGGTGGAAAACCTTGCTTTTCTCCACATTACATTTCATTTTGTTGGATAGGGCTCATAGTTCAGGTCTGTCAAGATCTTTTTGGATCCTGAGTTTGTCTTCTAGGGTTCTTCTAGAATCTTCTATTCCTGCCAGCTTAGTTTTGCCTGCAAATTTGATGAGTCATTTATGAAAGTACTGGGCCTAAAATGGAACCTTGTGATGTCCAACTGTTTACTTCCCTCCATTTAGAAGTAGGGACTACTTGTTGAGTATGGTTTCTCAGTCAGTTACAAATTCATCTGGTGGTGATGCTGTCTATCCCACATTTTTCTAGCTTACCAAGAAGTAGGTTATGTTCTACTTTGTTGGATGCATTACATAAGTCTAATTATGCTATTACCATACTATGTCCACAGCATTTCACTGGTCTGCTAATTTAATCACCTTGTCAAAGAATAAAATAAGATTGGTTTGGCATCTCTTTATTCTTTGTTGGTCCATACCTAGAAAATTTGGTGCCCTGTTTTCAAAAGGACACTGAAAAACTGGAGCATTTCCAAGGGGGAGCAACCAAAATGATAGGCAGGAAAAAAACCCACCATGAATAAGACTTGGTGGCAATGAATGTTTGTCTAGAGAGAAGACAGGGATGAGACATGGTAGCTGTCTACAAGCATCTGAAAGACTGTCGTGTTGAAGACGGGGCAGAATTATTCAAAGTTATTTCAGAAGACAGGACAAAAGACAAGGGATTTTAATTACAAGTCAAATTAGGTTGAATACCAGGAATAATTTCCAGATAGTTAAGAGCTGTTCTCAGCTATTGAACTGACAGGTTTTGGAATGTGATGTACCTAAAGTTTGGATAATCATTTGCTAGGGATACTGAAGCAAGGGATTTCTGAATTGAGTAGGGAACTGCATTAGAGGATCCTTGTTCCTCTATCCTACAATTCTGATGTTCAGTATGATTCAATATTTCAGCAATTACGAGTTTCAAACCACTATCAGCATCATGGGCATGATCTCATCATCCACCCTAATGTGCTGCTTTTGCGCTTGTGGGCAGGGGGTGGATGCTCTTTTTAGGAGGGCAGAAGGCATGCCATGACCCGCTGAGACCAGAGGCTGGCCTTAGATTCTTGCACAGGTAAAGCCCAGCCTGTGCCACCCCCAGCATGTCCACTTGGTGGGCCTTTCACCTCAAAGCCCTGCCCAGCACTACCACATTTTACTGGGGGGGGATTCTTGGGAGGCTTTTGGGGGGGTTATAGCAAAGGTTAAAACAGGGGTATTCAACCTTTAACACTAAAAGAGCCATTTGGACCCATTTCCCACAGAAAAGAAAACACCAGGAGCCACAAAACCTGGGTGGGCGTGACCAACTCGATATCACTCACTTCCACCAATTGCATGACACCCCCTAGTCACGCCCACCCAGCTGCTCATTAGGGCAGAGAACCTGAACAGCAAAATCCTTATGACATATCTCTCTCTCTCTCTCTCCCTCCCTCCCCTCTCTGTCTCTCCTGCTCTCTCTGTCTCTGCCCTTTTGACATCTCTCTCTCTCCCTCCCTCCCCTTTCCTCCCCTCTGTCTCTTCTGCTCTCTCTGTCTCTCCCTGTCTCTGCCCTTTTGACATCTCTCTCTCCCTCCCTC
>JANHFT010010495.1:122385-133845 GCA_032467955.1 Pseudoxenodon macrops | reverse complement strand
ATTTATCTGTACTTACTTCCTTTGTTTATGTTTATACCTATACCTGCTATCCTGTACATGTTTGACAAATAAATAAATAAATAAATAAATTACTGTGTAGTACAAGCATCACAAACAGTGTTCTCTTCTTTCTGAAGGTTAGAAAATTGATTGGGTGGACCTGCAAGGGCTTTTAATCCATTCCAACAATGAGTAAACCTGGAGAAGTATGCATCGATGTAATCTTGCTGCTAGCAGTTTTTCATATTTCTTATGCTCTTCTGAATTTTCCAAGGCTTCCAAGTGGTACTTTCTCTTCTATCATCATAGAAGCATTGCAAATCCAAACATTTAGCCCTCAAATCCTCTCTAGAAGTTGTCTATGGAGGTTCTCAATCATCCAGATCATAGTTGTCCTAAAGGTGCTTTTCCAAAAGGCAACTGGACGTTTTTGGGTTTTTTCTTTGAAAGCGTTTCACTTCTCATCCAAGAAACGTCTTCAGAACTGTTTTCAAAGAACAAAACAAGAAAGTCCAGTTCCCTTTTGGAAAAAACACCTTTGGGACTTTCCAAAAGTAGTCACCAAATAGCAAAAAGGAGGGGGAAATTATGAAATATATGAGGAGTAGCCATTGTAACTGTATGCAACTGATCTAATTAAATTTAATTGAAAATGAGGTTGTCGTTGTTCTGGCCCTGCCTACATTTTGGAATCTGCTCTCCACACATCTCTTTAAAACTCAAACTTTGCTGTTGGGCTGAAACAGTTAGGCATCATCTTTTACCCTAAACGCTATATTAGCACAATGGTTACAACATTGCCTTTTAATTAAAATGGTGTTGATTCAAATTTCATCAAAAATAATGTTGATTACTATTTTTCTTTCCTTGAGTTTCCTATTTTTTCTGTGCTTTAAAAAAAAGTTATTTTTGTGTATTCTGAAGAACCGGTAGCGGAAATTTTGAGCAGTTCGGAGAACCAGTAAATACCACCTCTGACTAGCCCCAGAGTGGTGTGGGAATGGAGATTTTTCAATATTCTTTCCCCCAGGAGTGGGGAGGGAATGGGGATTTTGCAGTATCCGTCCCCTGCCACGCCCACTAAGCCACGCCCACAGAACCGGTAGTAAAAAAAAAATTGGATTTCACCACTCCCCCTCTCCACCTCCCCGGGCCGGTTATGGCAGTTGCTAGCGAGCTTCAAAGAAAGTGAACATGGAGGCTGACATTTAATAAATAAATAGATAAATAAACTTTTTGTTGCAGCTCTTCTTTTAAGGTAAACATAACACAATCGTAATCATAATTTTTTTTCTTACAGTTCCTAATACCCTGAAAACCTCATTCTCTACTAAAGTTCCTGAACTCCCTTTCCAACTGGGCAACATGGCTTAAAGCTCTGTCCAACTGCATCTGTGCTTCCAAGTTATTAATCTGATCCATCTGGGTTAGCAAGGCAAGGCTATTGCCAACCACTCACTTTTTCCTCTTTTGACTCTAAAATCTTTTTTACACCTTACATCTCTTCCTCCCCGCCCCCCGGAAACAATCCCGAGCCTCTTTTTATCAAAACATTCTTCACACCATTGCTCCAAGCTGTGTGCAAAAGCTTGGAGCAGGCATGTGAGAGAGGTCAAGTTTTGTTCTTCAGTTGGTTTCCAGCTGGTGCGATTGTAACCTAGCAACCAGTTTTTCTCTATCACCCCAAGATGGGCATCCTAAAAACTGTAAAGTTTGTTGCCAAGAGTCATCCTCTTTATTTCTTAACAAAGTGGAAACCACAATTTCTGTTTCTGAGTCAATCGCTTTCTTTACTTGTACCTGGAAGGTAGTTCTTTGGTCCCAGCAGTGGATGTGAAATTTGCTTGCCAGTCTCTTGTATCCTGCTATTACTACTCTGTTCGGTCTGCAGAATTTTTCAGAATTACCCATCAGTCATATAGATGAGAATCAACTTCCCCGGTATCCCCGCTTTGTCTCTTCTGTGAATAATGCAAGAGTGTAAGAGATCATTATGCAAGAGATCATCTAAGATAACTTCATTCTTAGATTCCAGAGCTCATATCTAGGTGTCTCTGGCTCTTTATGGATTGTCAACTTCCCAACGCAATACCGGCACTCCAGAGGTGGGTTCCTACCGGTTCTATCTGGCTCTATAGAACCTGTAGTAACTTGGCAATGATGTCACCGGCAGTAAAAATATCCAGAACCCACCCCTGCTGCACTCATGCTCATATTCATATTCACTGTGGTGGTGCAGTGGTTAGAATGCAGTACTGCAGGCTACTTCTGCCTGCAATTTGGCAGTTCGAATCTCACCAGGCTCAAGGTTGACTCAGCCTTCTATCCTTCCAAGGTCGGTAAAATGAGGTCCCAGATTGTTAGGGGCAATAAGCTGGCTCTGTAAACCGCCTAGAGAGGGCTGTAAAAGCACTTATATGTCTAAGTGCTATTGCTAGTAGAACTTCCCTTGTATTGAAAAGCCCTTTTTGATACACCAGCCCAAAGGCACTTGATGCAGTTTGATGGTAAGACATAAACAAAGACCACATTGAAATGCTCATTTCTTAGCTTTGAGAAATAACTGTCAGATTTGTAAAATAAGCATGCAGCTTAAAAGGCAACAGTAAGAAACATCGCAAGGATAGGAATATGCTTAGATTCAGATGTGGGAGTCAAGAGGCTTATAGCCAATGCTTTCAGCCTAAGTAGGAGGGAAAGATTGAAGTGATGGACCAAAAAGCAAGGAGTAAACAATCAAGAGGGCAAAACATAAGTCAGGAGCTAGATGGCAATGTCCCTCTGCCAGAAAGTGGAAACAAAGCATTTTTAAATAATTGCCCCGAAAGCCCATTAGATTGATGCTAATTGACTCTGGTCCATCCTTACCATGACTGTTTTGCTACTCCACAATGTTAAGCTTGTGATTGGCTTCTTCAAGAAATGTTCCAACTTTGGGGGGATCTATGATTGATGGAGAGAGAGATGTGTCTTGGCATTTCAAGTTTCCATGCCTTCTTGACCTCAGCTCTTTAGTCCCTTTATTAACATTAGCCCGACTCCTTATTTCTTTTCACTCCTTATAATATCCTGAAGAATACAGGAGCATAAATATATCAACATTCTCTAAGACTGCTGACTCTTTTTAATAAAACCACCATACCAGCAGTCTATCAGTGTCGCATATTGCAAGGTTCAATATTTAGCTGAGATATCACATTGCTAATTAATTCAATATGTTAGAAAAATCAGGTAGACTAGGAAAGGTAAGCATAAGAAAATTTATTTTAAAAAAAACTTAAATATATTAACACTTAAGCTGGTGTATTAAAAAGTGAGGTCATTTCACAGGTTTGGTACTCACTAAATTATACCAATTCTGCTCATTTTTGATTCATGACTAATCAGTAGTTTGCTGGCTGAGGGATAGAAACCAGAATCTCTTCCAAGAACAAGATTGATCCAGGCTCGTAATGGTCTTGTAGATTAGGGGTCCCCAACTTCCCAGTCTGTGGACCGGCATTGGTCCACGGCCTGCCAGAAATCAGTCTACACAAACAAGCGAAGTCCCACCCATGTGATGCAGGCAGCACACGAAACTATGCCCTCTTGGGTTCATGGAAGAACCTCTCTCCATGGAATTGGTCCCTGGTGCCCAAAAGGTTGGGTATGTGTGTGCTGTTTTAGATAGTTGATCTTGAATTGTTTAGGGCTTTATTTATGAATAACAATCTGGCTTGGTAGGACATTGGCAAACAATGTAGAACTTCTAGTGAAGATTAAAAGGTATCAGGAAAGGCAACAATTTGACTGCTGCATTTTGGGCAAGTTCTAAGCACAACTCCACATAGTGCATTATAGAAATCCAGTCTTGAAGTTACCAATACAGATGTCACCATGACAAGGTTTCCCTATCCTGTCCAGTGAGTGCTTGAGATGCAACAGGTTCTACTGGCAATGTATATTCCTAACCATGTAGGTCACTTGGACCACCAACAAATAAATTTAGGGGTTCCCCAGACTGTGATTTTTTTCCTTCAAGAAAAACACCACCTTATTCAAAGCACACAAAATTTCAAGATCAAGATCCCAGTAACCATTCATCCCTGTGATCTGGTCTTATTGGGACTGGTCTCCAAGTGATTGACAAGACTTCTCACCTAAGTCACAATAATAAATCAGTCTTCTAGAAACTCCACCAGCGCTAAACAGTGGAGTCAAAAAGCAGGCTTCAGATGGAAATGTTGCCTTTATTACAGATACAAAAATAATAAATATGGAGTCAAGCAATTGAGTCCTCTAACAGCTCCGGGATTATCTTAGATCTTTCGCCTGCCCTTAGACAACAATGGAGTGGAGTTTTTGATGGTTATTTTGTGAGGTTGTATGTGAAGGAAACTAGTATTATTTTTTGTAATCTTTCTGTCTGATCTCACATCCTTTCTTCTGGCTTTGACCTCAATTGTTACTAACCTCCATCAACTCTATCACCATATTCAAGGACTGCTTTAATCTTTCTCTATTTGACTATTAACTACAGAAATAGATCTGGATATCATTAGCAAAGTGGTGACCCAATGCCATAATTCCCCTGATTATTGCACCCAGCATTTTGAATAGTTTGGAGAACTGGTAAATATCACCTCTGACCGGATGCACCCCTATCCATTCTCTGCCTCCCGAATCCCAGCTGATCGGGAGGGAATGGAGATTTTACAGTATCCTTCCCCTGCCATGCCCACCAAGAAACACCATGCCCACCAAGCCACATCCACAGAAGCTGTAGTAAAAAGATTTTTAAATCCCGCCACTAAATCTTAGGGATTCTTTGGTTGGGCTGTTTATTAATGGATCTTTGGTAGTAGCTTAGTTAGGGTAATGAAACGTCTGCAAGAAAACAAACAAGCTCAGAGAGCACCAAGGACCTCTCAAAATCAAGTCTTTATCACCTCGCAAATTTCATAATAGGGAGAAAGCCTGGATATCAAACTCCACAGGTCCTTGAATCATCACAACAAGTAGAATATTGTTCCTGTTAGTAGATGGGGCTCCTGGGGGTATAAACATCAGGCCGATTCACCTCTTTGACGATCTGTGCAAATGGCTTTATATATTACAGAATGCTCTCTTGCTCCTTCTGCCTTCTCTTACCCCATGCTTCCAAAGAAGCATTCAGAAGCTGCAAATTGGAAGGGGAAACAAAAGGAACATTTACAGTTTCTTCCCTGCAGAGATTTAGAGTTTATGCCTCAGAATGTGAAGGCTTCTGCCGGTAATGCTACAATGAGACATTGCAACAAGCAATTAAGGGTCTGTTTGGGGGCCAGAAACAGAACAAGATAGTCAGGTTGTTGCCTCCAAGACCTATGAAGGCAAGAGGGATGATGGTCCAGCTCCCAATGTGTTCTCTTCAACTGAAATAGCCTTAATAACTGAGCTAGGATTATTGTAGTTCTGATCTTGCAGTGTAATGCCATGGTTAGATATGGGCCATGCTCTGAGGTAGGCTAAAACCGAAGGGCCTCAGGAGTGGCTCTGAACTCTGCAAAAAGGATATTTAACACCTTCTTCTCACTATGAATTTTCCTCAATCCCTCCTTTCAATTTTTCCTGGGCTCTGGGATCAAGCAGCAAAACGTTAGTTAAGATCTACATTGGAAAAAAAATATGTACAGAGATGGGAAGAAAGAGCAGGTTGTAAAAATCTCTGATGGTGTAGTTCTGAGGAGCATCTTCTGTCTCTATACCTTCCATAAAAGAGGACTGGGTGTGAGGTACACATTTTTGCACTGATGCATTCCCTTTATAGACTTTTCTTTTTGCCAATGTCCGACATTTGAATGAGACCAATTTTATGCTACGCAAAAGACTAGAACAAAATTGTATAAGTGCCCACTGAGTATATTTCAAGAAACAATCAGAGTAATCCAGATGGCAGCTGATTATAAAGTAAAAAGGGAAAAGAGAATTTGCTAATTAAAACTTACTTATCAGAAACTAAGATGTCCTACCGAAGCTCTTCAGAGACGCTCGTCTTGATAACTTCCCATCTGTTCAAAAACAATATAATAATAAATATATTTCTGCTAGAGTTTTGATGATGTGTCTAGATCAATCGTTGCATGAGCATATCATCTAATCAAATTAATCAAAACATTTAAAAAATGGACATAAGTCTAATTCACGGGGTTTGGAATCATGTTTCAAATTGTTAGAAGGTGCTAGCTGGTCATGCTTTTGATGCGTTCTAAAAGGAGAGACTCCAATTTTGGTTCGCTTTGGTAGAAAACAACTTTGTTATTTCAGTAACTATAATAATGAAAGACAAACACAAAGCATTCTAAATTAGAATTCAGAGCCACTTATCTTCAGGTATAATTGTCCCAAGCAGGTGCAATCAAAGGAAGGATAAATCACTGTTGAGATTCCATATGTTTCACTGCTATGTTATTTTTATATTAGGAGATTGGCTTTCATTTGTCCTTTGCCATTAATTACTCTGGAGAAACATCCTTTGCATTTCCCACCATTATTGTAGGGGCTATCTA
The DNA here is from genome assembly GCA_032467955.1 of Pseudoxenodon macrops. Taxonomy (NCBI): domain Eukaryota; kingdom Metazoa; phylum Chordata; class Lepidosauria; order Squamata; family Pseudoxenodontidae; genus Pseudoxenodon; species Pseudoxenodon macrops. The sequence continues at coordinate 127,318 of JANHFT010010495.1, read as the reverse complement.
CAGTAGGTAATGAGTCATCAGTGATCCCAAAATCACAATATAGTAGTCAATGGTTATATTGTTCATCTTTTTCTATGCCTAATTCAAATTCAGTGAAAGGTAATTTCAGACTCAGAGACAATGGAAGATATGGACCTGATACAACACGGGGCAACTTACCATAGGTACTGATTTAAAAACACTATGTACACTACTCCGGTTGGATTGTAGGTAGGCGTAGAAGACATTTAGCAGAGGGTAAACCAATTAGGTCATACACACATTTTACAGAACCATTTTTTGGAAGCACATAATGCATATCCTGATAATGCATATCAATACAACTGGGATCAAAAGAGTTTATTTCTCTTTCATCCAAGTAAAAGCAATCGTGCAGCACTGAAATGTTGGCTTTTAATGTTGGTTGGTTATTTTGGTAAGTTCCAGGGCCGTTACAAATCCGGCCTTAATTGGATCCTTAGCCAATGTAATTTACTGAATTGGCTTCTTCCTGCGTGGTTTATTAAAGATTATGCCTAGATTCACCAGCTGGGTTGCACAGTAGAGATTCATTTGTACTAAAGTTGCTTGCTAATTGCATTCTATCCTTTCCCGTGTTTTCCTTTCTTCCTGCCTGCTTAGCCTTGGCTAAACTTCTTGATCAGGGAATTTCTATAGATGAATATGGGGGCAATGGGGAAGAGTTAAGAGACTGAAATATCAGAGTTGGCCATCCTAATATTAACTTCACTACTGGTATTTGCATCATTGTATCACTATAACAGTTATATAATCTCAGATATTGTCAAATGTAATTCCTGACTGCAACCATGATGATTAAAAGTGATGGAAACTAGTTCAATAGCAAGGTGGTAATATGTCCAGGATGGCAAATGCATATCACCTGGCCAACACATTTTGAAAGCCATACTTGACTGCAGTTAACTACTTTATCTATGTATTTGATGAAACACCTTAATACTCTTCCCATGACGTGTCGTCTCAGTGTGCTCCAAACATGGTGAATGAATGATGTGAAAAAACTCGAATCTGCACTCTTATTAACTGAACCAGATGGCACAGTGGTTAGAATGCAGTACTGCAGGCTAACTCCGCCCACTGCGAGGTGTTCAATCCTGACCGGCTCAAGGTTGACTCATCCTTCCATCCTTCCGAGGTCGGTAAAATGTGGACCCAGATTGTTGGGGGCAATAGGCTGACTCTGTAAACCGCTTAGAGAGGGCTGTAAAGCACTGTGAAGCGGTATATAAGTCTTAAGTGCTATTGCTATTTCATGACCTTTCTTGCCATAGTTATTAAGTGAATCACTGCAGTTGTTAAGTGAATCCAGCTGCCCCATCGACTTTGCTTGTCAGAAGGTTGCAAAAGCAGATCACATGACCCCAGGACACTGTAATAGTCATAAATATGAACCAGTTGCCAAGCATCTGAATTCTGATCACATGACCATGGGGATGCCCGCAATGGTCGTAAATATGAAAGATGGTCATAAGTCACTTTTTTCAGTGCTGCTGTAACTTTCAACGATCATTAAATGAACTGTTGCAAGTCGAGGACTACCTGTACAGTATTGGAGGGTAGAGTTGTAGTCAAGGCATGAGGCTAGAAATGGAAGCCCTGTCTTAGGTGCAATGTCTCTAGCCTTAGGAAAAGAGGCAATTTGTAATGTCAGTAAGGAAGACTTCGAGGAGTTTAGTGATATATTTTGATTTCTCCTTCATACTAAGAAAAGTCTAGAAGTTTGGAGCTCCTTCTGACCTAGCCTGCTTGGTTGTTTTATTCTTTCTTTACTGAATAAAGGAGAAGAGGGAAGAGTGTTGGGCACTGGGGAAACGACTGTCAATAGAGTTCTTGACAGCTTGTAAGAGATTTTGGTATCAGCTTGCTTGATAAGGTATGCTTTTAGTTAATAATAATGGTTAAAATCCCTTTATTTACTGATATGGTCATTGTCTCTGGATCCAAAAGAAACAATTGCCTAGGCACTTGATCAATGCTGTGACACTTGGCAAAACACAAGGACAAACCACTTCCGAAACTGCTGCCAAGTAAATCACAGGCACTGGCACACATTTTCTTCCTACAGGAAAGCTACTCTTTCTCCTGGGCACTGGCTGTTCAAAGATCTGCAGAAACATTCTCCATCCTGATATCCTTCAGCTGTGTTGGGACATACATTTCCAGCAACCCCAACTGATGTGTCATTCTATGTCCCATCCTTGATTAAGGAGTTGGGAGTTAAAGTCCATCACGATCGGAGTGGAGTATTCTGCTAAATAACCCAAGGCCACCTCCATCATAGCCGTGACAATCACAAAGTTGCCTCCACAGAACAGCTATTATATACATATATAATATGTATCGTACACATATATACTTCTCTCTTCAATTTCCTCCTATGCCTGAAAGGTTTTCGATTAGTATGGGCTACCTGCTACAACATATGCTGGTGAAGCATGGACACTAACTTCATAATTGATACAAAAGCTAAATGTGGTACAAAAAGCCATGGAAAGATACATGGCTCAGCATTACAAGACAAGATAGAAAGACCTGCACATGCATTAGAAAACAAACAAAAGTATACAATATCATCAAGACAGTAAAAGAATTGAAGTGGAAATGGGCTGGTCGCATAGCAAGAAGAACCGATGGCAGGTGGACCAAGGCAGGCATAGAATGGATCCCCACTTGATAAAAGTGTCCACGAAAGAGACCTAAAACAAGAAGGATTGACAACATCAGGTAGTATTGCCAACCCAATTGGCAAAAGAAAGCTCAGGACTGTATTGGTTGGAAACATGGGGAAGATGCCTTCATCCTGCAGTGAACAGACAATGGCTAAAATGATGATGATACATATAGTAAAAGTGGAGAGGACCTCTCCGTGACCCCTGTGCAAATAGAGCACTATTTCTACAAATATGTGGGAATGGGACAACTTGCCACAGCCAACTTGCTGTGGCCAACCCACCATGGTCAAGTCGCCACGGCCAACTCATCACGGCCAACTCACTGCGGGACAACTCAGTGCAGGACAATTTCAACAATTCTATTTAATTACTTAAAATAAATAAAAAATATTTTCATTTTTGCCATTCACATTTCATTGTCTCTCCTTTCGCAGCCTTTCTTTACTGATTCTATTCTACCAATTCTTTGCTATTAGTGTAACTCTTGTCCTGCAGCAAGGTGTCCTGTGGCGAGTTGGCTGTTGTGAGTTAGCCATGGTGAGTTGGCTGTGGCAAATTGTCATAGACCCGCTGTAGAAGAGTCAACCATATTGTCCTTGGTTGCACATTTCAAAAGTAAAGCTGCATCAGGGATATGATTACAGTAATAATTAATGATCCTCAAATAAATATGTAGTAATCCAAACTTATAGCCCATATGTATGGGAATATCAGACTCTTCAAGCAATGGGTTTCTTGCAATCTCCTTAAAGTCGCATAAGTGTTTATAACTTTAAGATAGGGCCACTTTCTGAGAAGGCAAATTGACTAAACCATTTCCAGGTTTCAGCCGAGTACCAGTACAGATTCTGGCAGCCTCTTTAAACCTGGAGATAGACCTTTTTTTTAAACCTTATCTGGCAAAGAAGGTGTAGCCAAGTTATCAAAATCATAACTAAACAAGGCAGGGCAGGATTGAAATGTTTGGCGCAAGATTTTCTGGCAATGGGGAACACTGAACAGATTTCCATTTTGTCCTTAAAGCTCACAAAAGAAAAATCAATCCAAATACAGTAATTTTTTTTGTATCTCAACTCATCTGAAGGCTATTACTGAGGGATGGCTAATTTGCAAAGAAGACAAGTCAAGAAACTGCCAAAGAGCAATCAATAAACAGCCCAACCAAAGAATCTCAAAGACCAACACCCACCCACACAGACAAGCAAGTCACCAGAGTATAAACTGACAGCAAAGTTCTTACTACCATAATGAATGAAATATTTGCAAGAAAACAAGCAAGCTCAGAAAGCACCCCTCATGTCAACCCTGAGGTACAAATATTCTCCTTTATTAGTACAGGCTCTACAGTTTACCTCCTATGGTTTAGTTTTGTAACATTGCTGTGGAATCCAGCACCCAGTCTTGTGACCTGCTCAGAGGACTGGTCAAACCAGAATCCTGAGAATAACACCTTCCATTATGCAAGAGTCACAGAATGTGCAGTTAAGTAAATTATTACTTCATAAAGCTGATGGGAATGTGTCATGGCTTTCAAAGATTTGTTGACTTTCTGATGAGCAATTATTGAAAGACTTACAACACCTTCACAGAAAACGACAATTACAATGTATTGTTATTTTATCAGGGTATCTCAATAATAGATATTTATTGAAGGAGGACATTGAGAATACGAAATCTGTCTGGCTGAGAGATTCAGATAATCCCTCGTGGCATATCCCTCAAGTGAAAAGAAATGTGATTCCCCCAAATATGCACCACACTTCTTCTGAAGTTTGCAATCAGAATAGCACTGAACTCATACAAACAAAGCTAAGATTGCAATAATTTTTATTCAAATTTATATAGCTGCCCATCTCTCCCCTAAGGGAGCCTTTAAGAGGGATACAACAATAAAGAAAACAACCAATCTAAACAGGTAAAAATCTGGAAAGTCACAGTGATAAATAGCATAAAAATACTAACCCTGGGCAAAAGGAACAATATTGCAATATTGCAAGGGAGCAATGTTGCTCCCTCAGCAATAGACCCATTGAGACCGATCTCCAATCCCTTGGGATCCCCTGACCTGGCAGCATATCCAGATCTTCAGGGCCTTCTGAAAAAATCAAAAAGGATTGGGCCAACCTACCGTATTTTTCTGAGTAGACGCACCTTTTTACTCCCAAAGAGGGTGAAAACTTGGGTGCGTCTTATACACCAAATGTAGCCCCACCCAGCCACCCCCACCCTTTGGCCTCTGC
>JANHFT010010495.1:110701-122285 GCA_032467955.1 Pseudoxenodon macrops | reverse complement strand
TGGGGCCATTTTTTACCCTCCGGAGCCTTCAGGACGCTTCCCTGAAGGCTCCGGAGGGTAAATAAGACCCAACACGCAGATCGGAAGTGACTCCGATTTGCCTGCTGGGCCGTTTTAAACCCTCCAGGGGCTTCAGGGGAGCCTCCTGAAGCCTCCGGAGGACGAAAAACGGCCCTATGGGCAAACCTGAAGTCACTTCCGGTTTGCCCGTTGGGTCGTTTTTTTACAGGGCAGCGCCTCTCGTGCCCTCAGAAATGGCTCTGCATGCCACATAGGTTCACCATCACTGGCCTATGGCAATGATGCTCACATCACCTTATGTACCAGTTAGAACAGATATAGCCTTTTATTCCTCTGCCGAGATTGGTTTTTTTATCCTTTTATGAGGGCAGGAACCAAGGCTGCCCTTGGGAGTGTGAAACCCAAGAAAAGACTTATTTAATATAACAGAATGATGAAAGAAAACAAGACCAAAGTATTTTTAAAAATAGATTTTAAATGCAATAACAATGTAACTTGTATTTACAAGAGCTTCTCATGTATATATAGAGATGCATATATATAAGGAGCTTTTTACATATAAGCTTCAGTGAAATATAACCATTTTTTATTGCAATAGTCCATGAAAAAATATATCTACAGGGAACTAATTCGTAAGATTCTTAATTTATAAGATGGGGTTTCCCACATTGGAGGTGGTTAGTGTACTAGGGAGAAGATTCTACCCTCACCCCATTGAACTCTGGTTTAATTTGTAGCTTATTTAATTTCTGCTGATTTTAATATTTAATGTTTTAAAGTTTCCATCTCTGCTTTTATGTTGTAAGCTGTCCAAAATCACCTGACAGTGAGAAATAAATGCACAAGGAATATCAAGTGGCTAATTCACTGGGTAATGGGGGCCATTCATGTGTCTTTCTAATGTTGAAAAGCAATTCTCTTGGCAACAATAAGGCATGAAGAATCAGTTTTTCAGTTTTTCAGTGGTAGATATATAGTTTCAAGGAATATGTTCATATGAAAATACTACATTTTATCTCAAAGGTCAATTAGTATATATAATTACCTCCTTCCTGGGTCACAGAAACCTTAGGACTTTGCAAAATTGTATTTATCTTAATGAAGCATCATTCTGGTTGCATCTCTCTCAATGTGTTAGTTTATTCATTTCTGTTCTGCATAAGTGCAATAGGATTCAATAAATTCAAAATATTGACGGGGAGGGGATTGGTGTAATTAATGTTTGAATTAATTAATTAATTAATCTTTTATGTATTTATTTCATTTAAAACATCTATGTGGCTGTCCATCTTAAACCAAACTCTGGGAGGCTCACATCTGCCAAATAAAAAACCAGATCCACAAACACACTCATATACAGTACAATGCACTCATATTCATCCCACGACGCTCTCCCCTACCCCAGCATTTGGGAGAAAAACCAGACCTCGGGGGGAAGGGTGCTTCAGAGAGCAGGGGTTGCCATGAGAAAGGCACTCACAAGATGGCAGCATTTAAGGGATGGGACCTGGAGCATGCATGCCCCATCAGATCTGGTGGGATGGGCAGATGTCCTGAGGGAGTGGAGGTCTGCAAATAACATGGTCCTCTGCCATATAGAGTTTTAAAGGTAAATAACAACTGCTGGAATCCAAGGCATGAACTCTCCGACCCCAACAATGATTGAAACTGGTCACTGGAGAAGGAGAAAAACCACTCCAAACAGTGCCTCCCACTCCCAAGCCCTCAAGGTCTGTCTGGAAGGATACTATGGCTAATGGTATTGAAAACCTCTGAGAGATCCAGGAGGGCCAGAATGCTTGTGCCATCACCCTGAGCTCTCCAAAGGTCATCTAGAACTGCAGCCGATGCCATTTAACACTGTACTCCAGCCTGAAATCAGCCTGAAAGGAGTCCAGATAATCCTCTTCATCCAGTCCCTTTGCAACCTAGCAACAACCACTCTTGCAACCACCTTTCCTAAAAAAGGAACACTGGATAAAAGTCATCTAATATTGTGAGGGTTTGAGTATTAAAATTAAAGCATTTTCCCACTGTTTGGCTAAAATGAGCGCTCCTTATTCTATTCATTCTTCAATAGTTGCATATCAAATTCATTTATTAGTAACATATTTATAAAGATTACTTGTTGGCTGCTTAGTATTGTAGGATTTGATGATCCTTTGTAATAACTTAGGTGACAAAATGCCACTGGTCCAAATAAGGTATCAATAAATATTGTAATTTAAATGCCTCCATTTGGTGGCAACTGATGATTTATATTTATTTTTTTGATATACCAAATTATAAAACTTCATGGTGACCGGTAATTGATCTAATATAAAGATTTCAGGCTCCACAAAACTTTTTGAAATCAATTTGGAATCTGGGTTACCCATAATAGCCATTTAAAGCACAAGAAAAAGGGTCAAACCACATTTTTTCCAGAAATAATGTAGCACATTCTTCAAGTTAATATAATAGTATCAGGAAATTATATTTCTAATCCAAAACAGTTAAATTATATATTATATGTTATATGCAAATATTCTATTAAGACCCTGGAAAGAAAATGTGTATTAAACGAAGAAGTCCACAATTTGTTACTAATCAAAAGGTATGCATGATGGGATAATTCAAGATTTGGGAAACTGAATCCCTACATCTTTGATAATTTCATCATTGTCAAATTATCTTTGGAACTTAAGAACACTATAAAAATTTACCAAACAATATATTGAGCTTGGAAGTATAGCTTCCCAATCCTCCGGTATTAAACTAAGAAGAGAGCAGTAGAGAGTAGGTGACTACAGAATTTAGATCGCTGTGTTGTTTCATGTATTCCTCTAGAGACCACAATTGTACTTCTGGAAAGGGAGTGAGTCAGTGTGTCAAGTATTTATGCACTTGATTTTAGAAGTATTGGAGACGCACCAAAGAGGTTCTCCGCTATATCCCAAGTGCCTCCAATCACTTTGCAGCCTCCGGCAACTAAACAGGCTTCAGAGGACTCTGAAGCTAGTTGCGTAAGAGGTGATAAGACTAGGAGACACACCCTTTGCTTCTCTTTCAGCGCTACTAAGAGGAGCAAAACTTATTCAGTCCAAAGACAAAACAAAATGGGGAAAAATAGCATGCATTTCAATATCTAAGGAAAAGAGAAATTAATGAAAGCACAGATAGAAGACAAATACTTTTGGCAGGTGCAGGTATATAATAATATTTCATGAGTACATAAAAATTTTCAAGCCATCAGCTCACATTTGACCTTTGAATCAAATTTCAGCAAAGAGCTGAAATGGTACTTTAGGAGGGTGGGGGGAATCACTAAATAAATAAAAGTCTGTTTAAAAAAAATAAAATTACATTGATTCTTTCCTATATATTTAATACTTTTTCCTCACATCAAGTTTTCCTATAGAAATGATAAATGTCATTTTAAAATTATAGGAAGTAATAATTCCATTTGGTTTGGCCAGGTCAGGCTCTATGTCAGAGTTGTCAAACACAAGGCCCAAATGACAAACACAAGATGTGGTCGAATCCTGGAAAATGTAAGGGGCCGGCCTGCATCGCTTTGGCCTACTCTACCCAGTGAAGAGGAAATATCCCAGCAGTTTGGGAGTGACATTAAGCTGGCCACACCCAGGCACTCAGCCACACCCAGCCACTCAGCTATGACCCCCCCGCAATGTCAACCAGAGCCCTGATGCGGCTCTCAATGAAATTGAGTTTGACACCCCTGCTCTACATTGATTGTTATGTCCTATTCTGGGCCTCACCTTTCAAGCAGGATTCAGACAAACTGAAAGAGATCCCGAGAGGGGAACTGAGAATGACCAGGGACAAAAAGCTAAGTCTATAGAGAAACTGAGGCACCTCAGAATATGTAGTTTCAAGAAGACTGATGGGATGAAGAAGGATACAACCTGTTCCTTATGATCCCAGAAGAAAAGACATGTCACAATGCTTTTACTTTACAGAAAAGCAGATTCTAGTTGAATCTTAGGGGGAATAATTAACAGTAAGAGGAGTTTGGCAATGGAACCAGTTACCAAGTGATATAGTGGGCTCCTTTCACAGGATGTGTTCAAGCAGAACATGATCAGTCAGCTGTTGGGGAAGTGTTGACCTCAATTCCTGCAATTCCTACACTGAGCAGAGGATTGAAATCAATGCCCCTTCCAACATTGTGATTCTAGGAATGTAGCAGCAATTTTTGGAATGGCTCTGGGATTGCATTCTGTTAGCCTTTGAGGTAATCTAGAAGTACTCACTCTATCATAAATGTAAAGTTAAATTGACAGAATCTTGCAAGTCTAAAGATACTCCTCTCCCTCTTCACCCTTACAGTTTAAGAAAATTAAGAATGATCCCTTCTGAAAAATTTATCATGCCCCCATTCCTTCTATGAGCTCAGCTACCTCTTATCTGACCACTGCCTACTCTGCAGCTCTTCCTTCTGTCTCCCCGAATCATTCCCACATATCATTAAACATTCAGTGCTTTGTATGATTATGTTATGTGTTCCTGTTGCTTAATTCATCCTTAGTGTATTCGCCATACTGTAGTTACTTGTTGATTGGACTACACCCTCTATATGGGGCTGCCCTTGAAGAAACGTTGGAAATTATGGCTGCTCTGGAATGCAGCCATTCAAATAATTCAAGCTTAATCAGCCATGAAGCATATAGTTTCAGTATCTCCCAGCTTAAATACCACACAAAGCTGTTACCTGAATCAAATAAGGGATGGATGAGAAGACTGTGTCCATTGCTTGAGATCTTGGAGGAAAGGTGATTTATAAGAGAAATAAAGAATGGATGTGGTTTAAGAGATGTTTCTTAAATTGGTACAGAATTCACATTTTTGATACAGAATTCACATTTCAGGAATAGGTCTTGAGAAACGGATACAATGGAAACCTGGGAACTTGGCTGAAAATAAGTAAGATCAGCACTTTCTTTTTTTTTTTTTCCCTCACATCTTTAGATGTGAGAGTTAAATAGAAGGAAAACATTGTCAGTCCCAAAGCATAATTAAAACCATAAACGGGCTACATGTTTGAGAAAAAATGCATGATGTCTACCTTGAGGTGAAGTTTATACAAGGGTGAAATGCTGCTGGTTCTGCCCTGTTTGCCAGAACCGGTAGTAAAAATGCTTTTAAAAAGTAAAAAAACAGTTTTCCACAATTGGTAGCACATCTGATTGTCACAGCTGATGAACCTTTTTTAACTTTTTTATAGCATTTTTTAAAAACTAACTATTCGCCCTGTGAGGTTCATGCTTATTGCTGGGGCCATTTTGTGTGAAGTCCAGCTGCTTCTGCATTGTGTGAGTCAATTGTGTAGCTTTTGTGTTATTTTTGTGCAAAGTGTGATAGTTTTGAGCTCTTTGTGGCTCTGTGAGGTTCATGCTTATTGCAGGGGCCATTTTGTGTGAAGTCTAGCTGCTTCTGCATTGTGTGTGAGTCAGTTGTGTAGTTTTTGTGTCATTTTTGTGCAAAGTGTAAAAGTTGGTTTTTGAACTCTTTGTGGTTCTGTGAGGTTTATGCTTGTTGTTGCAGGGGCCATTTTGTGTGTTTTGCATTGTGTGTGAGTCAGTTGTGTGGCTTTTGTGTTTGTGTGTGAAATGTGAAAGTTGGTTTTTGAGCTCACCCAATCACACAACTACCAAACCACACCCACCAAGCTACACCCACAGAACCAGTAGGGAAAATGTTTAGATTTCACCACTGCATATACAGATGAGGTAGAAGGTGCACGTGGCACAAATAATGTGAGAAGTTGCCTTACATATCAATTGCATCATGGATTATATGCTATTTACACTAAACAGCACTTTTAGTAGTAAACAATACTATGTGTGTACTTGTGTGTATGTGTAAGAAGGGCAAGAAACTGATATGAAGCTCAAGTCTGGATTTGGTCCTTCTCTTGCTTTTTCTTTAATACAAAAGTGTCTAAAATTTGAAAACTGAGTCCACATGTTTCATCCAAACTTCATACATGAATGTTTGATGAATTGTTTTTCATTAGCATGGTCACTCTTTAGCCAAACCAGACCACAGCAATGGGAGAGGTCCATTGTGAATGCCTAGCAACCATGGGGAATACTTCAGCAAACCTTCTCTTCCAGTTACTTAGCAACAGCAAAGGATTCCCCAACTCTTTATCCTACCTGAGCCTTCTCAAGTCAAGCCATCTGCTTCCTACTTCCAGCAAGTAATCGCATAAGGAAAGATGCTGAAATTCAGAGATGAATTTATTACTCACATAAAGCTCCAGGATTGTCCTGTTCAATCTCAACTCCATTACTTATCTTCACTCATAAAGTGCTTTGAAGATGGGTCTGATGTGGTTAAGGAAATGAAAGGTAAATTGAGACTTTGTCATTTATTAGTTTTAGAGACTAATCAATTAATTCCAAGAAGGCAAGTTCAGCCTTCACCAACTGAAGTTCTGGCAAGTGGACTGGCTCTTTGGGATTCTTCTCCAGACAAGAAGAAGGTTTGGAATTGCCCACAAGTGTTCCAGACAGTTGCTCCTTGTGAAAAGACCACAAGATAACCATCTCCAGTGGATTTAGAACTAAATGAAACTAAGGAATGCCATCTTCATCCAAACTATGGTGGGCATCTTGATGGCATCTTGAAGAAGGTTTCACAAGCTTCTTTTTCTAATCACTTGTGGAAATTGCTTTTTAACTGCTTTTTAGTTATTGGGAACCTATGGAATGACACTTTTATAGCACTGGATGTATCCCCTTCAATCCTTAGTGAAAGAAATTTTAAATAAAAGTTTTTTGGGAAAGTTATAAATGGGCAAAGGTTCCAGATGGATTTGAGATAAACTTTTGAAATTATATTAAAAAGAAACCTTCCTGTGGGAAAATGTTATTGTTTTGAATTCTTAAAAAGGATGGAACTTTGAAGCTTGGACACTAGAAGGAACCAGAAGGAATTAAAGATTACAATTAAAGAAGTAGATTAAAATTAAACTTGACTAACAAATACAGAATGGAGCAAAATACTTTAAGACTGAGACTAATCTGAATGTGCTTTTATAAATTACAGGCTACAAGAATATTATGAAAAAGGAAGTTACCCTGGACATACAGATGAAACTGATTGAAGTTTTAGTATTTAAAAGGGTACCACTGGGATACGTTTCCTGGATTTACAGAAAAGATGCTAAAGTTTTAAAGAAGTTTGTAAGTACGGTAGGAACGTAAGAATTTTGTAAGAAGAAAGAAAGAAAAAAGATTCTAGGATGGGGGTAGGCAACCTGTGGCTCCGGAGCCAGATGCAGCTCTTTGGGCCCTCTGCTGTGGCTCCCTGTCCCATCATTGGTTGGCCCCACCCCTTGCCCTTCGCCCCTTTTATTTCTTTTTTGGAAATCCGGGCTGAGGAACGATTTCCAGCTGTGGCGGACGCTTCTCTTCAGGAAACCCTCCTCCTCTCCTCTCAATCACCTGGCTGGCTGTAGCTAAGCTAGGAGCGTGCGCATGCAAGGGGAGACCCTCCTCAAGTGAGTGCCAAAGCACAATAAAGGCACACACAGGGTAGGCAGCCGCTCGCTTAGAGAGGGTCTCCCTGCATGTGCGCAGGCTCCCGGCTCAGCCACAGTGAGCCAGCCCGGATTTCCAAAAGAACAAATAAAAGACATAGCGAAGCGCCCCAGGAAGAGCTTGCTCAGCCGCGGGAAAGAGAGAAGGGGGGGGATGAGAGAGAGAGACATAGAGAGACACATAGATACACAGAGGGGGTGAGAGAGACAGAAGAGACACACGGTGATACACAGAGAGAGGGGAAGAGAGAGGGGAAGATAGGGAGGTGGGGAGAGAGAGAGAGAGATACAGATGGAAAGAGAGACGTGTGTGTGTGTGTGTGTGTGTGTCTTCCTGCCCCTGTGCCTGTTCTTACTGTTGAAAGTCCTCGCTTTTTGGGGTTTGTTACAGGTTGGTTTTTTCTCTCTTCCTTTTGGAAAGGCGGGCTGGTAGAGCAATGAAGGCTTATCTCCTCCTCCCCCCCTCTCCTGCCCCCCTGCCCGGTTCTGGTGGGGCCAAGAGGGCGCGCACGAGATGAGGGGGAGAGAAGCCTCTGCCGCACATTGATTGCTGCTCATTACTCCGCCAGCCCAGCTTTCCAAAAGGAAGAAAAAAAAACTATTATTTTTGTATGGGAAATAGGAGTTACCTATTTCCCATACAAAACACGGAGCCACAAAACCTGGGTAGGCACGGCTGGGGTGGGGTGGGATCATTGATCAAGATTAAAATCGATATGTTATTATCTTTGGTAACTCTTAATGGACTTTTGGTGACCAGAACTGAATGATGAATTTCTAAGGATTTATTTATAGATAAGAAATGGCATATGAGAAAAAGTGATTGTTGTATTTTAGCAAACAATAGAAATAGGAATAGCACTTAGACTTATATACCATTCCATAGTGTTTCACAGCACTCTCTGGGCAATTTACAATATCAGCACATTGCACCCAACTACCGGTATCTGTGTCCTCATTTTACCAACCTTGGAACAATGAAACACTGAGTCAACCTTGAGCTCTATCAAGATTGAAGTCTAGGCTGTGGGCAGAGTTTTCCTGCAGTACTGCATTCTAACCACGCCAGCACTTTATTTTAAGAGAAAGTCATAAATTGCTAAAGAAAATTATATTTATTATGATGAAGGAGGAAGACATTTCTTTATGTATTTCTATTCTTCTTTACAACATTCTTATTTTTCCCTTATTTTTCTATTTTTTTCCTTTTCTGCACTTCCTAATTTCCTTCTTATTCTTTTATTTTTCTAGTTTGTATTAATTTCTTTTTAATTGTAATGTTGATTAAAAAATTACTATTAAAATATCCTCAAAGTGTACCCCTTATTTTATTTGTACTTGCAAGATCTGCACCGAAAAACAATCCCTACCACACAACTTTTTTGGCACTTTCCTTGGTTTAAAGGAAAGCTGTCAAGACCGATAATTAGTGGGTGTTTTTTTTTTTTTCAATCAGGGAGTGTCAATTTACTCACACAAACTAAGCTATTTGTTTATAATAGAATCAGAAGGAGAGGCTGGATAATGAGTGCTGAACAACACATTCAGAAGCCTGTCAAAGCAAAATTAATTGTGCTAATGCTACAGGTGGATATTAGCTGATTTCAGTTTCATTTTCTAAAGCTAAGAATAGTAGGACTTTCTTGGTTGTTATTGTTTTTCCCAACTGAAGGCTCCTCTCCGACTTTCTTGACAACTTCTCTTGCTTCAGGCTTTTCCTTACAGTTAAGTTATAATGTGTTGTTCTCCAGTCCTTGAGCAGAAAACTCTAAACCACAAAATTGCTACCCTCACTGGAGATATTCTGCTGCAGGCTCAATTCCAACAAATAATGCTGTCCTTACTTTAGTGTAGGGAGGACAGGGCACTCCCCTGCCTTCCTTTTTCTTCCCCTTCCACCAAACATTACCAGCTGCTACACTAATGGGAAAACACCTTACCTTAATCATTCTTAATACAGGTTGGCGCTAGAGAGAATGAGAGTTTTGACAGATGGCTAGGCCAGTGGATTTAGCCATCTGTGGAAATTAGTTTTGGAGCATGTAGTCACAGGGTTGGTTAGTACCGTGAGAACCTTCCCTTTGCTTTCATCAACCAATTTTTTAAAACAGAGTTTGAATTATTCCTGCCTCATTAAAAGTTTTTATAATTTTAAAAAGATTTTTAACTTAACATTTTAACATTTTAATTTTTTATAGACTGTTTTTTTCTTTCAATGTCTTATACACCACCCAGAGTTCCCTCTTTGATGGAGATGGGTGGTTTAGAAATGTGAAATATAAATAAATAAATGTAATTAGTGATATTACATTCTAGATATCAGCTTATAGTATGGTTCAGGGGTGTGTTGTGAATATTTTTTGCTGCCGGTTCGCTCAGGGTCGTGCTGCATGTGTGCACGTAAAGCATGCACACCAATAAAAAACTAGCTTTTGCACATATGCAGAAGCAAAAATTCACTTCTGCGCATGCGCAGAAGCAAAATCCAAGATGGTGGCACTCACGGAGACACTGATGGAACCGGTTCTGTGACGTCACTACGGAGTTATTATTGGTTCCATAGAACCGGGTAGAACCAGTAGAAACCCACCTCTGGTATGGTTCCTTTGGAATGTGGGTTTAGCTCTATTCCAGGAGAGCATTTCATCCGTGTTCAAAAACTGACTGAAAAATTGTTGACAGGCATAGGTTGTACCATGCAGCCATTTCTCCAACTCCATTACCAACCACCATGATTGGCTGTCAGCTGCTCTTTCAGGCTATTCTTGTGGGTCTCAGGGAACTGGCTCCATTGTAGGTGATATTTTACACTCACTCTGTGTTTCATAGAGTTTAAATTTTTATAATGGTTTTTCATTTTTAAGAATGATTTTATATTTTGTATACAGATTAACAGAGTTGGAAGGGACCTTGTAAGTCATCTCTTCCAACCCCCTAGAGATCCTACCTATGCCATTTCTAACAAGAGGCTGTCCAGTCTCTTCTTGAAAGCCTCCAGTGATGAAGCTCCCACAACTTCTAAAGGCAAACTCTTCTCACTGTCAGAAAATGTCTCCTTATTTCTAGGTTGAATCTCTCCTTGATCATATGATTGGGAAGGAAGAGGCCCCCACAGCGTAAAATGGCTAATATGTGCCAGACTGATCTCAGCCCCATGGGTCACCTGACTGCAACACCAAGAAAATGGTTGTTGAAGCATTGCAACCAGGACAAAAATGCCATTGTTGGTTGCCTGATTAAAGAGGAAAACACTGCTAAGGGTAACTGTCTCAGGCATGGGTTGGGGATGAGATGAAAGCAACATCATGGCAGAAATAAGAAGCAGACAGGGCATATTCAAGCCAGTAGAAAAAAAACCCTTTTATTCTTTCATTTGCTGACACCGCTTTATCTCTGTACCTTGTGCTACTTCAGGAACTGGCAAAGCATTCATGTTACAACAAACAGAAAATAATATTTCCTTTGGTGTTCATGTTTCCCTTTCCATATTTGTACGGTAGGCTTATTCAGCAAATTCGGCAAACCTTCGCTTTCATGTTCTTGCTGAAAATGTTTGTGCCCATGTTGTCAAATCTATTAGCAAAATCCCTGCTGCTCTTTCTGATGGGCTTGTCTAAAACTGGCAAACAACTCCATTGAAGAGGCAGGACAGCTGCTAGACTGATAGTCCAAAGGACCAGCATTGACCAAGGGACAATGAGCCTTAAAGCAAGGAGATCTGTTTCAGCTAATGAGGGTTTAGATTCTGGCAAGGGGCCTAGCTAGGAAGGGCTAATCCAAGCTGTTCAAGTCATATTCAAGCAATTCAAAATCAAGCCATGCCAACACCTGGGGCTGTATAAGAGCAGCCTCCAGATCCTTGTGCATCTTTTGGAAACAACTCCCTGATTCCAAACACGTTCCCCTGTTGCTCTTGGTCCTTTCCCTGCACCTAGAACAGTGGTTCTTAACCTTGTTGGAGGTACTGACCCCCACCAGTTTCATATGCGCATTCACTGAACCCTTCTTAATTGG